>JAUBOC010000082.1:1232166-1260435 GCA_032275365.1 Anablepsoides cearensis | reverse complement strand
TATACACATGTGCAAACATACATACCTATACATACGCACACACACATGCCCACCTACATACACATACATACACACACACATACACATATACATATACATATATACTTATACACATACGTTCACACATGCATGCATGAGTGAAAAAAAAACAAAAAAAAACTAAAAAGTCCATAAAAAAAATAGAATAAACTTCCACTATACACAGCAACTAGTATTATAAACAGACATACAGTATTATAATTTAAGTGTACAAATGCGTTTATGGTATACTTTATTTGTGCATCAAAGCTGATAGGATAGTAGGATGGGCAAAACCTTGTTCTATTGACTGTTCAGCATTCTAACTGCCTGAGGAAAGAAGGCAATATAAAGTGCTTCACAAGGAGCAAAACTGAAGTACATACATACAGTATGAGCATAAAAGCACAAGATAAAACAATTTATTATCTCGTAATACATTTAGCTAAAATCATGTCTGAACAACAGAGTCTTAAACTACTTCTTAAAGAAGTCCATAGAGTCAGCCTCACAGCGGTCCACAATCTGGGAGCTCTTGCTTGAAAGCACAGGTCCCCTCCAGTCTTAAACCTGGTTTTAGGAACCTTCAGGAGTTTTAGGCCTGACAAATGAAGATTGTGACCAGAAGAATAGTGGTCATCCAGTGTTAAAGGCCAGGAAATGTGTCAGCATTAGTAAAACAGACCCACCAGACCTTGTATCTGCTGTGCACACTGAAACTGTTCCCTGTGTTCCAAGTCTGTTTTCTACATTTGTTTCTTCGTCTCATCATAAAGATTGAATGTGTTTGCAGGAAACTGTTTCACTCAGTGCATTATTCCAAATTTGTTCTTGAAGTTGCAATATTACAGTGAACTAATACAATTTTCTTGTTGAATATTGTTGTTGTTTAGGTTAGGTTAACATTTTTTGGTATGTATGTATCATAATGTGTTGTAAGCCTGTTGTCTGACGGTAGTTCACTTCAGAACAAAAATGTTATTGCCTCAAGGATTTTCATAATCAAGTTATTTTTCATAGTTAAATCATGTAGGCCCTTTCATAGGTTTACATCTCAATGGAAAAACAACAACCGATGTCTGCATTCTTTTTTGACCATCCTCCATTTTTGTCTGACACAGGGGTCTTCTGTGTCCTAACGTGACAATTACTTTCAGTCATACCCACCTGAAGCTAAAGTGTCTGCTGCCTCGTAACCCCAATAACAGGTAGTCACCTCAGTCTGGAACAATCTGACTCCATCATCTAAATGACCGCTTAAGGCAAACGTCCTACACATGGGGAGGTTATTCACTTACAAATTCTTTCGTCTGAAATGTTTTGTATGCACGTGGCTTCCTGTGAACATTTCCAAGGAGACATTGAGAGGAAGGTTTCACAGCCTTAAGCTCAGATCATTTTTGCTGCAGTTAATTGGGCTTGACAAGTTGTGTGCTTTTGCAGACCTCGCTTGTTATCCTTCACTCCAAGTGGGCAGCGACTTAATTCCGTTTCCATCCCCCTTTTTTTTTATGAGAGGCACTTTTCTTTTTGAGGAAACAAATCTCTGGACACTAAACGCACAATCCTTTGAAATACTTTGAATTCACAGAAGCATCAAATATGTTCTGTTTTATGTTTGCTCCTGGTGGTCTTCACTTGCATGAACCTACACTGCTGCTAGCATGAACACCTGCAGTCCCAACACACCCCAGCCACACATGAGCACGACTCTCTCGAGCCACACAAACAACCCAAATTAGCTTCCACAATGATGATAAACCAACACAACCTTGACCAAAAGACTTTTGCAAGCTTAAAAATATGGAGACCCCACCCGCTTTGGATGTTATCATCCATTAAATGGGCGTTATTAGCCGTTATCAGTCCCATACAATGGCTTCAGACTGACTTCAGACTGTCCCGACTGTGCCACCTAGTGGGTTCTCCGTCCCATACAATGGCTTCACACTGTTAGCTGGTTAGCATGAGGCATAAAGTCGCTAATCTGGTTAATATGTGGCATAAAACGACTTACATTTTTATGCAATCTGGTTAATATGAGGCATAAAACCACTAATGTTTTTTATGCAATCTGGGTAATATGAGGCATAAAGTCACTAAGGTTAATTTTAGAGTAAATGTCATGGGGTACGATAAAGTAGACCGGAAGTAGACCGGAAGTATATGGCACTGGTAACCCACTAGAGGGCACTGTTGGAACAGTCTGAAGCCATTCTATGGGACTGATAACCGCTAATAACGTCCATTTAATGGGCTGATAACATCCGAACCGGCTGGAGACCCAATCACAATCACTGCTATTTTTCATACACACCTGACCATACAATTGATTTTAAACTTTGTAACAGGATCTAACCCCCACTTAAACAAATATATTATATCTACATGAGCATTGTGGCTACCTTAAAGTAGCCACAATTTGTTTAAATGTGCCTAAAATGTGAACAAATAAGTAAATATATCCCATTTGGTTTGTCTGCTAGCTTGAATCTAAACTCAGGACTCAAATTGTGTTTATGTGTAGCAGTATAACAAAAAAAGCTATTACCGGAGTGTAAGTGGAGTTTGTTCACACACCTGGGCCACATTCACCGATAACTTATGTCAAACAAGCATGACAAGCCCTGAACATAGCAGCATCGCAGGGAGGTCTAAATTAGGCACCAGGCAGTGACACACAGTAAGACACAGTGTTACAAGTACAAGAAATGAGCCAAACAGAACACAAAACAGGAAACAAATACAACTAGACACTCACTCAGGTATGAATGGGTTTCATTCCATCTATGAAATATATTCAGTAATTCTTTGCAAACTAATGAGCAGGTCAAAAGAAAAAAAAAATGTCATTCCATGTCTGAGACTTTTCTATAATAACAGAAGAAAAGGGAAGAAGAAGCCGTTCCCAGAGTTGAAAAGTCCCTGGATATGGAATATGGGGCGTTGATATATTTTTTTGAGTGGGCCTTGGGGATAGCTTTGAAACCAGACTTGATGTAGGATATTATTTGGCTTGGAATAAAAGCCCTCCCTAGAGGACTCCTCCACCTATGGGCTGGTTAACCCCACATGACACACACACACGCACACACATGCCAAACGTTAAGCAGGTTATGATTTATTCCTTTGTCATCATCTGCCCATAAAACAAAGTCATTTAGAGCAAATGGGGTGTGGGGGGGTTCTACTTTCTTCAGGCTGTGCACTAAATCATTCATGGATATTAAACCGCGCATGTGTGTTTTCAAAATGTGACACTTAAGACATGTACACACACACACTTCCAAGCCCTGGCAGCCCGCATTTTCACATAATGTCATTCCAGCTCTAACCTGACATTTCCTCTGGATTGTTACTTTTTAAATGGACCTGTAAATAACTAGGAACACAATGAGCGGCCCGCAGCCAGACAGTAAATGAATTCAATTAGTCAATGTCGGGCAGATTAAGAGGTCTGAAAGGAAGCATTGTCACTGAATAGATAGACAATGTGTCTATGTGTGTGTGTGTGAGGGACAGAGAAGCAGAATAAATGGTTCTATCATCCAGCCAGACCAGGCCTCGCACTCTGGGCCTCTCGTCCCATTAATCACCAAGGACCATTAGAAGGCTATCCAGCAACATTGTGTGTGTGTGTTTTTTTTTTTGTTTTATTTTGTAGGTGTGCCTTTGCATCACAGCATTGTGCTGTGGTTGTGTTTGAGATTTTATGTCCGAGCGTACGGGCAGTTGTGTGTTAGCATACCAGCCATTCATTATAACACTTTGTAGCAACACATTTCAAAGCCTGTTATCTCAACGGCAGGCTGAATGCTTTGGAACCGTCAAAGGGCTCATAGATGCTTTCTCAATTAAAAGTAACCTTTATGTTGAAGTATTCACATCCTACAAAGGCTTCACGTTTGCTTTTACACTGTCTGCAACAATGGATGTTGGACACACAATACTTGTAGCTGTCAGATGCAGAATTCAAGCATGGTGGATGTTTCTCCTTTTAATTATTTATTTACTTAATGTTGCGCAGTGGGCTTGACAGGGAACTGACCTTTTCACTAAGATATCTGAAGCAACAAAGAAGCCAAACAAACAAAATACCAAAACCGGCAGCATTCTCACGGTAATTTCTTGACAAAGTGATGGCAAAATAATAATTGAAAAAAAAAAAAAAAAAAAAAAAAACGACCGAGCGGGACTCATCAACAGACCAACAAATTTGAAACGTCCCGAAATAAAGGCGCAAAAACATACACCTCTGATTTTTAAAGTGTTTACATCCCTGTTTGAGAGTATCAGCCTTCCCAAATGGGCTAACATAAGAATACTGAAATTTCAAGTATTGTATGAATGCATTAGACTGATTTTAACACATTAACACAGATAAATGTGGAAGAATTCAAGAATGGCAAATGTTAAAAAAAAATCACATCTGGTTATTTGAATAGAGTATAGTGTTGAATCTATGCCTATATAACTAGACTAAACATTTCATTAAATTCCACTGATTCATGAGACATTTTGATAAAATGTGGTAATGTAGTAGATGAGAATCATACCCAACATTTACTCCAAGAACCTCACATTGCACAATATCCCTCATGCAGCATATTACTAAAACATCACCTTTAATTTTCTTTAAACAATTTAAAAGCAGTGGCTCGAGCGGTAAAAATAAATTACATTATAAACCAGAATAAGTTTTCAACTTACCAACACAGCTAAATAAAAGAATAATAAATCAACAAATTGTTTTTCATTTTATTATGTAAAAACACATCATCGTTACAACCTTCACGACTAGGCCAGGACTAAATGAAGAAAAAGAGACATAAATCTACAGGTTTCATCTCTAAATAAAAATGCAGAGCAGATGAGCAGATGCTTTTCAATAAAATCTCAGACAGCTTGACAGTTGTAATTCGAGCGCATTCCCTCAAGATCTTTTTTGCTTTCATCTGATGTCCGTTCGCTCCTTTGACGGAAGCTGCAGTTTGAACAGAGACAGAAAACGACTGTGCAACATCTTCCTCTTGATGTGTCAGCTTGCCAAGGAGAGATAAATCAATTATCTGTAAGTGGACAAAGAGCAGACAGGAAGTGTGCACTTGGTCTGGCCTGAGGGCCCCACTGATGCTGCACTATGTTTAAATCTATGATAGGCTTCCCCACAAACAAACACACACACACAAACACACACACACACATGCCTTGAACCAATCCCTGATTGCATCTGGCTTGTCATCATCATGACCAGCTCAGCTCTTCAGAGGCCCATACTGCCCCTAACCTCACCTCCACCCATGTACTCTCTCCATCCACCCCCCTCAATATTCAGTCCATCTAAGGACAAATTTAATTTGGAGGTGCAGAGGTCTGACAAAACCAGGAAACCAGAAGACAGCACATGAGGGGTGGATGGGGACGGAAGAAACTTGATATTGTCCCCCCCCCGCACCCTTTTCACCCCATCCACACAAACCCCTTCTTTACCTTTCCCCACCTTCCTCCCTCCCATCCTGTCAATTCCCAGCATCCCCAGACAAAGACATCCTTTATTCCCTCTCTGTCATCTTTTCTGTCATAACACAGATGACAGGAAGGAAAAAAAAGGAGGCAGGAAGATGAGCAGCAACAAGCTACTCATGTCAGAGAAATTAACCAAGAAACTGACTATGTTGAATATTCTGTGATTTCTTATTGCTCCCGCTCTTTGATCATTTTTGACTTCACAGGAGATGTGCAACTTTTTAGCAATGAAGCTCATGTTCATGTGTCAGTTATAATGACAAGATGTGTGACTCTTAAAAGAATGTATCGCTCAATTCATGTTTTCAGCTTTGAGAAAAAGAATCACATGTTGCTTCTTACTGATTATACAAGATCATGAATTCTGGGATTCAAATAGCTATAATAATTTAAGTTTACAAAATGATTATGTTTTGCTGTGAAAAACTAAAAGATATTTTAAAATCCTAAGATCCCACATCTGTGTCTCTCATTTCCTGATAGAAGTATTAATAGCTGTTCCTTCACTGCATACACTCCACTGACTCATTTTGTTTTTGTGTTTGTGTGTGTGTTTGTTTGTGGTGTATGTATTTTTCAGGCACAAAGTTCAATTCTTTACCACAATCAAGTAAATATGTTACATTTAGTTGTTATGAAAAAGCTGTATATATCAAAAATAAAATTGACTTTGCATCATATCTAAACACAGTGAAAATGGCACCTGTCTCTTTAAAACCATCCTACCATTTCTGACACTCCCACTTCACCACATCTTCACGATAATGCATTGGGAGGAGCCTGGCTGTAAACTGAGCTTCAATGAGAGGAGATTCAAGGATTTCTCAAACATGAATAAGTCAAAGCAACACTCTGGGTACATTTTGATGAGGGAATGACATTATAACATGATATAAAGCTCCCAAAAGTGGATTTTTGCATAATCCCCCCTCCCCCTATTTAATAACATTTAAATACATTTTTATTCAGACATTTTAAGTTTTGTTTTGTTTTTATTTTTTAAATAGTTCTTCATTATATGTGTTCCCTATTTTAATTGTTTTAAGTTATTTTAATCTCTGTGAAGCACTTTGTAATGTTTGTGTCTGTCTATGGTGCTATAGAAATAAAGTTTATATATTTACTTACTAATAAGACAAGCAGATCAGAAAGTAAGTCTCAAATACATGAACACTGTAAAAAACCTTAAAATTTCTGAGATGGTAGTGGCTGAAGCACCTAGTTGCCACACATCAAGTTTTATGTATTTGACCAGATTAAAAAAAATAAAAAATCTTTCCCTTCTAGATTTGATGGAAAAAATTGTAACTTTTTAATGAAAAATTCAGAAACTCAGAAATCAGATACTGTGGAAGTCAATGAAAGTCTAAAAACACAATTTGCAATGAGAAGCAATCTTGGGGAACGAGGAGAAAAGTCCGTGTTCTAATGTATAAACTGTATAAATTTGTAGCAATAGGATATTTTTGTTAGTAAAAAATGGAAAAGTTTAGACGCCTTAACAGTTAACGTATATGAAACCATCACTATCCAAGTTTAACATTTGGTGATGCAATCTTCAATATTTATAAAACCTAAAACAATTTTGCAAATTATCTACATAACCTACTGCTGCCAATCTATTGGTGTATTTTTGTATGAAGGTGGCATTTTGAAATTAAAAATCTAGATAAAAATGGAAGAATAAAGGACGAAGTGTGCTTCTGTTACACTTTAAGATTTTTAACAACAAAGTGAGAACATTGTAGTCCTCAGCCAAAGTTAATTTCTGAAAACAGGCATTCAACAGCCCTGCAGGTCACTTAATGGCAGATTGTTCAAGTCCAAAACTTCAGCAGTAACTGAGCGTAAATTGTGGCCCCAGTGACTCCAAGAGGTGATGCGTGAACACAGACAGATGTTGGCTCGAGCTTGTCTGAATGGCCTTTATTGAATTAGCTGGAGACTGGAGTGATCACTATAGAGCTGAAGGTTTTTACAGGTCAGTGCTCCCCTCAGCCCTGAAGCCATAAGACCTGTGAGCCAACGGCAGCTGGGAGATGCATGATGAACCTCAAATAGTGATGCTGACTTTGTGTGTGCAAGTGTGTGTGTGACCATCAACAGTGGGAGAGAGAGAAAGAGAAAAGGCTGGTCAACAGATGGTACTTAAAAAAAACACAACTATGTGGGTAGTTCTGAGCATTTCACAGCAAACACACAAAACATTGTTAATACGGAAAGCTAAATAGGTGCATGTTGCTTACGAAAAAAGGACAGGTGCACTTGATTTTAGACTACTGTCAAGCTGTAGGATAAGTGGCACATATCTGTTAATTTATGACAATCTGAACGTGACAAATGTGATTTTTCCAAATCTGACCCATGTTTTTCAATTAACCCTCAGTTTGAACAGTCAATTGACTTTTATGTCAATGTAGTAGGGGTATGTGGATCAATCCAAATACTGATATTATCAACACAAATGTTATTTGTTTTAAAACTTGCAACACCATGCATCTTCAGCTACAAAAAAGAGGTCCAGTTGCTTCGTCTTCTTCTTTTTTTTAGCTTTTTAGGTTTGCCGTATTCTGGATGACTGGGCATCTACACCAACATATGATACCATTGTTGGTGATGGAGCATATCAATGCTTGCATGATTGGATTGAGATTTGAGTTAAATTTCTAATGTAATAGACCACACACAAAAAAAACATTTGGATCTCAGGAAATCCTTGGAATTGAACTTTGAGAGCTCTGGTGTGAATGCAGCCTTAGGTGCATCATAAACACACAGTCAGCTCTAGGGTTGGATGATGTGAGGTGGGCGATATCGCATATGAAATTTTACGTTAGAGTTTTCATACTGTTTCGAAAAAACGACAAATGCGGTGGAGGCATAAAGTCCCCATTCGCAGAATGTTTGCCATAGAAACCAATCAGCGGGCAGGATTCAGTCATGTGACTGTGGGCGGCGGTATATGAGCCAATCAGCGGGCGGGACTCAGTCATGTGACTGGGGTCAGCGGTGAACTGAGCCAATTAGCGGGCAGGATTCAGTCACATGATTGGGGTTGGTGGTAACTGAACTAAACAGCGGGCAGGATTCAGCCAAAACCATGGGGCTTAAAGTTCTCCGTCGCCAAAACAGATTTTTGTAACTTTAACCGTGGCCAGGACGGATTTCCGTCATCTGTAAGGGGGGAGGGGAAAACTCTGGTTGTTTGTTGTTGCGGTCTTGTTAAAGCCGGCCAGTCTGCTCCAAACGGGATGCTACTTTCAACAAACCAAACAAACTCCAGATCTCGTTTATCCAATGAGTGCAGAGCAGAGCGGGTCAGCAGGAGCAGCGGTCCTCCTGAGTGAGTAAACCTGTCCTATCATCTCCTCCCTCACTTCACTGCTGGAACTTTGATCTCTAAAACCTCAGAGCACCATTATCCAACAGATATGTCCAACGCTGCATGTGTGACCAATCTCCTTGTGCAAAGGCCGTGTTTCAAATGTTTTTTGTAGTTTATCATATCCATAGATGTCCTAGTTAGCAGGGATTTTTTTTTTTTTTAAAAAGACGGATATTGTCAGATTATCGATATCGGCAAATGAAAAAAAATGATTGAGATATTTTTTTTTTGTCCATATCGCCCAGCCCTATAAGTTACTATATAAAGCTATATAAATACTGGGGTATTTAAAGAAATTGTACTACTCAAAATATTGTTAAGCAATAGAAATACCTATGACAAAATTATATTTGTGTGTTGCATCCTAAATTTAGGAATGTTAAAGTATATTGTCTATTAGAAATCCTAATGAGACAATAAAACAACATCAGAATCCCTTATAGACAGATGGTAATACATACCAGAGGTCTTAAAAATTTGGGGTTGTGACTTTTCTTTCTAAACTCAGTAGTATACATATACATATACATATACATATAGGGTCCTTGCTCTGTCTCTCCATCAGTTTGGGGGTCCCAGGAAAATGTTGAAGATCCCTGCTGTATTATTTATCATTAAAAAAAACTAGTCCTGATTTCTTGATGAAACCCAAATGGAAAATGTATCTTCCTTTAACATGTTTTTTTTGTTTGTTTTTTGTTAATTGTTTTTGCCAAACCTGTGAATGAGCATCAACACTCCCAGCCCCAATCTATTATTAAAACTGACATAATTGCAGTAAAGGCAGGGTGGGGGTCATCATCCCCCAATATCTAGACTCCCAGTATAAAAGCCCCTTAAATTATTCAGGAAGAAGGTGCCCACCCCACATGGCAGAGGGGGATTTCTCACATGATGAGATCATGCACCCTGTGAAACAGGAGGACGCGTGGGTGTAATTGTGAGTATGTGCGTGAGTGTGTGCGCGTGTAGACCTCATAATCATATGTAAAGTGTCAACTGGTGTTGTGTACAAAGAGAAAGCCAAGCCAGTAAATCACAGAATGTGTCACTGGAGAAGTGACGGGGCTGTGACCTCCTGGGCTGCTCACCTCTAATGTCACCACCTCTACAGTCAAAAACAGCTTTCAGTAATCATGCAGGTGTGTGTGTGTGTGCTCATGTGTGTGCTCATATGTGTGCAAATGTATTAAAGGTGGGGGATGTTAACTCATTTGTACTCAAGTGAACTTGAGGAATCAGCATGTAGTGTGATTACTGATTAGGCAAATTACTAAGCATGATTGATTGTGTCTTATTGTTGGGATAATGTGCAGTCTGTGACCAACTGGATCTCACATCTCATCTGAATTTTACCTTCTATTTGTTTTTGCTGTCCTGTAATTTTGTCCACACACAAATGACACCAATACTGTACATGTAGCCTGTATAAATGTTGCAGTTACCTTTTCATTTAAAGTAATATTAAAATGTATATTATCTTAATCTCTCTCTCTTTTTTGGCTCATGCAGTGATGAGAAAAATATACACTTACTGAGAAAAAAATAAGCACACAGAAGAAACATATTTTAATTCACATTCAGATGGATAAATGACTGTTTGCAAGAGTCTGGCACATTTTGAAGGTTATAAGTGCTGGTATAACTAGTTGAGTTCCAATGGAGGTTCATTCAGTTGTCTAATTTTGTAGAAAAAAATCAGATCACAGACATGACACAAAACTAAACTATACATATTATTTTCCCCTCTGCTTGGTCTACAAAAATAACCGTTACTGACTACCACATTTGTTTTTCTTGATTTCTTTTAGTGTTTCTTAAAGCCAGAAATTTGGCTTTTGAAATGACTTTAGTTTTGTGTCATGTCTGTGATCTGCTTTTTTTTCTACAAAATTAAACAACTTAATGAACATTCTCTGTGATTCCATAATTTTTGCCAGGGGTTGTACCACCTTTACTCCAGACATCATGAACCATTTCTGATTTGTAAAGCCTTCATTATATTGTAAAAAAAAAATGTAATAGTCGCTGCAAACGATTAACATGAAGTAGGCCAGCCCGGATAGAACCACCGGTCTCTGCATTTCAAACATCCGGGTGGAACTGTGCCATAAGGGCTAATGAAAACACACTGAATCTGGGTTTGAAGCCCAGCCAGGTGTTCCAATGCAAAAAGACCTATGGAGTGAGAGCCAAAAGTCTGACTTCAGTTAAACTATGGTAGTGATTTGAGGAACAGCAGTGACATACTGTGCCCATATGTCTTACCCCTCTTAAGACAGACACCCCGGTACAGTCTATCAACAAGATATAACCCATCTGCACATGGTACCTGTGTTTATGGTGACATCTTCCTGTGGCCATATTTGCAAATTTTTTATCCATTTGATCTGATATTGTAATCAAAACAGTCATGACCTTCCAGCATTCAGTTTCAAGTCCTTTGTTCAGTGTCCTTCTTTGAATCTAAGTAAGATTAAAAACAAATATTTGCTAAATACCTCTTGGTTATAAGTACAAACAGTTACCATTCTCACAAATACTGGAACTGTTCCTTTGATGTTACTAACTTTATTAATTTTGAACTCAGCAAAGTTGTTAAGAATGCTCACAGGAGGATGCATGCCCTGAGAGTGCTTTAAAAGCTAAACATCTCCACTGAAGTGTGCGCCCAGTTCTACAGAAATAGTTACAATTAAGACTTTGGGTGAAGGAGCTTTCTTTTATCTCGCATACAACTACTTTGGGAACTGCAGATTGGTAGTTATCTGTACATTTAAGCTTTTAGGGATAGCAATGATAAACACAGGCAGCCCAATAATCTAGTTCTGTCCAGAGTAGTCTAAACAAAAGAGTCGAACATTAGATGTCTGCAGAGTTTTCGTCTCGACAGAGATATCAGAGCTCATTTTACACTCTTCAGCAGGCCATTACCGCCAACTTATTTTGGAAAAACAAGTTACCAAGTGTGACACAATCCATCAAAACAGCCTTGAAGCATATTATTTAGCCTGCTTTCTTATCATCTAAATGTGCTGTGTTGAGAATTCACGTATCATTCTACACATTACATAAGAGTCTGTTCACTATCAGTTCCTTGACGCAGACAGGAAGTGACAGATCATTGCCTCATACTAAACTTATCACATCCATCCATCTGTTTTTTGAACAAACTTTCTGAAGGAGCCAGCCAATTCCTTTTTATCTAACATCTGTAAAGTTAAGGCCACAAATTTGTTTTTACTCCTGCTTTTGGTAACCAAAGCGTGAGAATTTCATAATCAGAAAGATGACAGCGTGTGGGAATTCTCCCCATTTATGACTGAAGTGACAGCAAGACCAACAGCAACAAAAAAAAGTAGACAGATATGTAAAGTCAGCTGTATGAGCGAACAGTCAAACTTTACCAGGCCTCATCGGGGTCCATCAAGGGAAATCAACCTCCCTTCACTAATAAACAGTAATGACCTTCTTCTCAACGCATCTCAGAGCCTCCCTTTGTGTTGGCGTGGTGATGAGGACAAAATAGCGGAGCCAGCAGAAAGAGGCTGTGCCTGGGGTGGCCCGGTAATTACTGTTAATTGGTTTAACATGGGGATGGATGGAGGGAAGCATGAGAGAGGAGTGGAGAAGGAGATGGGAGTTTGCCCTCCAACCCCCGCTCCTCAGCTTGCTTGATTTGATAGGGTGCGTTATCTCAGCTCTCTATCTGTAGCATGAGCTAATGTAGGAGAGTGGAGAATGTAGGTTAGATACGCAGGGCGGTGAGTGCATTAGCAGTCTGGTAAACCATCATCTGCTGTCTGCGTAGACATTCATAAATACGGACATCGAAGAAATGTCTTAGGAAGAACTGAGTTACAAAAAGCCTTAAGTATTAATGGTGCAAATGTGTGTACAGTTTACACATGCAGGCTTTTTTCAAAAAGACACACAATTATGTTACACAAAGCCTGAGGAGACCTGTTCATCCAGACCAAAACGGGCAATCTGAGAACCATTTACAGCCACTTGATACATAATGAGCTTCATATCGATGGCTGCGGGGGCAAAGAAATAAGGTGTATTCCCCACTCAGACCAAAGCTATTACACTGACCTCATCAACAACCTCTGGACATCCACGCCTTGCTAGACTATGATCCTTAAATATGCAGACACACACTAAAAGAAAAAATAACAAGACTATAGTTTATCAAGGGCAGTTCGGAACCCAAGGTTTTGGAAATTTGAACAAAAAGGCAGAAAAAGCACCTTTCGTATTTGATGACAATGCTAAAGAACATTGATGGTCGCTGCGGGGTCTTGAGGAGGCCCTCATGTGCATTAAGAATGCAGTGGGGTCCACATTACGTGTGATAGAGCATGCAGGTCAGGTCATGCAGGGTTTTGAGGATGCATAAAACATCCATAGTGACGTTGTGGTGTTTTTTTCTGTGGTGGCCGTGTCCATTATGAAGCTTGTTCATTGGAAATTTAAAGCAGGGTCGACAACAATGACTGTGTGTGTAGGCTACAAGTCCAACACACCTACAAGTCGTGCTCATGAGGATGGGTCGTTTAAATACATCCTGACCCTGTTTAAGATTGGAAATATGGAAAATAGCAGGAAAAAAATCCACTTGATGAGTACAAAGTGCGTAACTGAGTTATGATTGGTTTAACGCTAAAGGTGGATTTTCAAATTTGCTGCAATCCAGCCACAATCTAAAAGGTTATAGAGGTCATAGAGAGAAGCAGGGTCGTCATCTATAGGTGAGTATATTTCTCTCTTTTTTAAATCTGGGTATTTTTATTATAGAAAGGTAAACTGTGGCAATAAAACAGTAAAAATAGGCATTAAATATGTGATACTTACTGTATATAGGTAATGCTGTGTCAAACACTGTCTGGGCATTAAAAAAAGAGTCAGCTTCTGTCTTCTGCAAAATCAGGGTAATACCTAAAATAAGGAATTCCCGCAAACATAAAATATCGACTATTTTCACTGGCATTTTGGTTATGTCACTTTTTATTAGAAATCCTGATTTGTATTTATTGTAAGACCATGTCATTATTGTATGCTTATCAAAGCATTTTTATTATTATTTTTAATATACTAAATTTATTTTGTTATTTTATCTACCGTTATTTAACCAGGCAAGTCCCATTGAGATCGTGGATCTCTTTTTTTAAGGGAGGCCTGGACCTGAAGGCAACCTACTGTACATGTTTTTTGGGGGGATTTAAATCCTAAAACAGTAAATGGTGAACCTACTGTAGGGTTCAGTTAATGTTAAACCATTGATATTCAGAGAAGAGTTATCAAATCAGACCTTTTTATGGTATAAGTGTTTGTTTAAATTGTTTATTTTTTAAACATCATAGCATAGTTTTTTTATAAGCTTTTGATTATAAATATGTATGACCCAGTTCTGTTTTGCTTCCTAAATTCAAAAAAATGTGATTAATTTCAGATAGATGGGACATTGAAAAGAAATCATGTAATGTCAAATAGATCATAGCAGACAACAGTGACTTTCAGAAGCTCTATATTTAAGCAATGCATAAACTGTTTTAACAGTGCATGCCAATTAAAATACATTTATGTAAGTATCAATCTAGTCTACTTATAACATTCAAGAGTCCCTTATGAGCCAAGAAAACATCTCTTCTAAATGAAAGCAGTCCACATCACCTAAATATGTGTTGGTTATCTTGGACAAAGATAGATTGCAGCTCATTTTCCCATCACCAGCATGGTTGGTTTAAGAGTCATGAGTGATATCAGCAAAAAGTAGAGCTGTATTTTCTGTCAAGTTGAATTTTCTTGACTCCTGCAACCAGAATCGCTTTTAAAAGGCCTTGCTCTTCTACTGTTTTACATCCCAATGCAATTACGTCACAGCCAGGAGGGTCTGAATCATGCTGATGTGACTTACTGTCAGTCATGGGTAGATGACTAAACAGAACTCTATCACTGAGTCAGTAAATCCTCCTCTCCAGATTGCCCAAATCTGTTTAACTCAGCTTTTATGCATCTTTAATCTACAAAGTTTATGATTACAGAGTTGTTAGCACCATCTCAAATGTCTGTTAACAGGTTTCCCCAAACTTCCACACACAGCTTCCTGCTGTCTCCCCCTCGTTTATCTATTGGCAATCCTCTCACTCCTCAGCTCAAAACCTCTCCTGCACAATGCTGGTTTAAGCAGGGATGAGAGGCAATGGTGATGGCTGCTTTAGTTCATCAACAGGGGTATAAGCCTGAAAGTTAACCAGCACTGGGCCATCAGGCTTTCAATGCATAAGCTTTGAGAGCTTTGTAGTACTGCCAATGAGCGATGCTTCAAAGATGTGTATGGTGGGAGTCAAGAGGCAAAGGGCTTAGAGCTTTAAAGTACTGTAGTTGTGAGAAAGTTTTTTTTTAAAATGCTCTGAGCAGAGATTTCTCTGCAGAAGGAGGGAGAGACACCCTTACAGACGAAGGGATGAGCAGAAGCACTAATGTATTAACAGTCGGTGTGAGTGAGAAGTTATTTCATGAGAAAGGAGAACGCTCTGCTGAGGCAATTCTGATCCGTCATGCAGAAGTCTGGAGGGAAGAAAAACTTAGAGATAAAAATGGGATACTCTACATAAGACAAAATCACACACGTGAACGTTTTCACTTTTTAGAGACATACTCACAATGCAGAACCTCTGCACAGTCAGGAAAACGTGGACAGAATCACAGAATTTGACAAAATTGAATAAATTGCAAAAAAAAAAGTAGATTGGAGTTTAGGAATGTGGGGTTTATTTGACATGTCTTTCACACTGCAATAAAGTTCATAGGACTCTGAAAGCAAGATTGTGTGCTTGCCCCCATATGTTCGAGCAGATTATGACAGCTGTCCAGCTGAATTTCTGTGGGAAAAAAATGTCGGCAAACAAAAAAACAATTCTGTAAATGTCTGCGTCTCTTTCCTGTCCTCTCCTGTCCCAGCCGATTGAAGCAGTTAGCTGCCCATTCTGTGCTGGGTACTACAGCCCTAAGCTTGGTCAGGACAAGGGGGAGTTGCATTACAGTGAAATTTTGACGCAACATGCCGTCTTTCTTTGATTGACTGAATATGACTGTATTGTGTTATAAATTAAGTGACTCAACTGCTGTGTATATAAGTTTAAATCTATTCTCAACTGAACTGGATTGCGCATCAAGTGTGGGAGTAAGGCGCTGCCTCAAGTGGAGGAGTTTAACTATCTTATGGTTTGTTCGTGAGTCAGGGAAGAATGGAGCATGAGATCAACACATGGATGAGTGCAGCTTAGACTTTATTGTAGACACTGGACCAGACCGTTGTGGTGAAGAGGGAGCTGAGCTGCAAGGAAAGCCCTCTGTTTACCAGTCGGTCTACATGAACTCAGGGTAGTGACTGAAAGACAGTGATGCAAGCGGTAGAAATGAGTTTTCTACACAAAGTAGCTGGGCTCCCATTTAGAGATGAAGTGGGAAGTTTAGTCTGGGAGAGACTCAGAGTAGAGCTACTGTTCTTCCACATCTAGAGGGGTTGGTTTGGACCTCTGTTAAAGATGCCCCTGGATGCCTCCCTGAAGATGTTTTTAGGGTAAGTCCAACTGGTAGCTCCCAAAGCTGGAAGTTGACTGCGGAAAGAAATATCTGGACCATCCTGCTCAAGCTGCTGCCACCACAACATGCATGGATGGATGGATGGATGGATGGATTCCATGTGATTTCCTTTGGACATGTTGAATTTCCACATAGCAAAATTGTTAAGACCCCGTTCTGGCCCACACAAGAAACTAACACTCTACCCAGATACCGCAAAGAATAGTGGCACTTTGGTGGCCCAGATGTGGTTTGCCAGAGGTGGTCCATGCATGGGCCAGCACCACATAAAACAAACCACAATTGAGCCAATTTTGACTTGCCATCTAAAAATGAGTGCATTAACTGCCCACATCCAGTTGACGAATCACCTGCCATGACAGCAGCGAGACAGCTTGACACCAGACACCACACCTGTCTGACTGCTACATGGGGTATTTTGTGTCCCGAATTTTAATTTTTTATTTTTTTTTTTATTTTTTTTTTAATTCGGACAATAATGAATATAAGCTGGATTTAATCAAAGCAAAATAGCAGGTATAAAAATTTAAACAATAGTGAAGTAGCCAAGTACTGTAAATCACAATCACTTGACCAATGTAGTCAATGCAACACATTGTAATTCATGAAGCATGTGTAGATTTTCTTAGAGTTGTTAAAATTCTATTTTTATCACCTAATTACACATTCTATAAGAGTAAGAAAAAAAAGTGGTTGCCTTGTAAAACACAAAATGTAAAAATAAAAAAATTGAAAAGATCAAAAATTCATCAAGCATAATTTCCAAACTGAATAAAACATGGGGAATTACCAAAAATGTGGAAATTATACATTTGTTTATGTGAATTTACTAATCTGGGTTATCTCTAGCAATTTATAATACATTCCTTAATGCGAAATGCAAAGTTTAGAGCAGAAAAATATTCAAAAGGTTCAGAAAAACAATGCTTTTGTAAGCTTTATCAGCATGACTGACTGACGTTTCAGTTGAAGCCTATGAAAGCGAAATGACTTGCAGGATAATTTAAAAGGCACCTTAGGATCATTTTTTGGTTAAAATTTGTTAATATTTAATAAATTTGTGGCACATACCTACTTAATTTTTAATGTGATTAGACAATTCAGAGGTGGATGAAAAATAAATAGATCATAAAACACAGAATTCATAGGGGGAAAAAAAGACAAAATGTGGCAAAACTAAGACAGACTTCCTGCCCTCTATATGCGCTGCACTTCTGTTGTTGTTGGCTACTTCACCGCTACAAAGAGTGGATCACATGCTGTACAAGTTCTCCGTGTCCAAAGAGGTTCAGTTTAGAGTAAAGCATATCAGCAGCACTGCCAAAAGACAAAGAAAACCATTCGGAGCCATTTCACGCTTGGTGTAAGGCAACTGTCTGAGGAAGAGGAGGAAGAGGAGGAGGATAATAAATGGGATCTCCCCTCTCTCTCCATCTGCCTCCGAAGAAAGACAGCCTTTCCTCATTTTTCAGATCAAGGTGGTGCCAAAAGTCGTTATGCTATCAGTGATAACTGATGTATCTGCTTGACTTCAAGACTTTACAAAGTTTTTGACCCATTTGGATTCTTCATCCATCTTTATGCAATGCTGCAAACTTATCCCAATACATAGCAAATGCACTCGCATAGTTCTGGGTAACTTGTAAAAAAAAAATCCTTGGAGTCAATGTCTGAAGGAATCTCTGGCTATCAATGGGGCACTGAGTTCTCGTGATACGGTCTGTTGCTACTCAATACTCCTTTTTTTCAGCATGCCTCCTAATAGGCAGGCATGCTTCAACATGATGGTAATCTGATATTCCTGATATGTGGAGAGAAACGACGAACATTTACGATCCCTGGAACCGGTAACAGGTTTAAGTGTCGAGAGCTAAACCTCGCTTCAGCTCACTTTTTTCAAAAAAGCAGCAGTAGCCAAATGGGGATGGAATGATAAATAAATAATTTGGATTATATAAAATAAATTTTAAGACAAATGGAAATAACTCATTATATAATCTCAATGTTATATATTTTTTTAACTGGGGAGATTTTTTTTTTTAAATTATGTGACTGTGGCAGAGTGCAATAAAAAGAAAGCTTGACACCTATGGAAGACATTGACCCTATTTAAGAGCAATACCACAGTGCCCCCTGCTGCAGCTGGAATATTCACATTTGAAGGAGAGCCTCGAGCTATCAATGGACCAGAGGCTCCTGTTTCAGCCACTGGATCACTCTGACACCCTGGAGAGGTGATTAAACTTCCTCAGATGTATGCAATCATTACCGTCCTCCTGCCACAGCTGAGTGACTGAGGAACAAGGACATGTTTGGTATGGATCAGGAATTCCCTGTTGTATTCCTAAATAAGTAGGCTTTTTGTATTTTTCAGTCAATATAACCACTGACAAGACCAAAAGACATTATATTCTCCATTCTCACAGCCAACATTTAGTTTTTTTTTTTTGAAAAGTATCTCTAAAACATAGGCAGCATTTATTGTCATGTATATCCTTTAGTGGCTGACTTGGTAAGAAACTGACTTTTAACTAATTAAATGTGGGTCATTATTAGGGCAATACATTCTAAGAATTTAATAAATATTTTATCATTTATCCATTTTTTCAGCCATCACAGCTTAAAGGATTTTAAATTTATCCAAAAATAGCTAAGTTGTGCTCTGTTAGGATTCATCAATCCAAGATAACTCATACCTTTTATGTATGGTACATATATGAATGTATATTTTTTCAGTTATTCCTTATGGAATGTACTAAATACATATTTTGAAGGAAAGCATATCGCCTTTGAGCTCTCATGCCAAATCAAATTTTAGATTAATTTCTGTCAAACTGACAGGGTTGTGTCCATTACAGCATTGGTTAATGTTGGCTATCCATGGCAGCCATATTGAATGTGTTTTAAAAATATCCAGAGTAGAGTGGTTCTAAATCTTTGACTAAAAAAAATATAATATTTTGTTGTTAAAAAATATTTTTTTTTGTTTTAGCAACAAATGGGTTGTTTCCATCATGATTTTCTAAACAATCACAATTAGAAAACAAAGAGGGTTTGATTAAGATTTTATTTTTTATAAATTCAAAGATTTTTTCATCCACTTCTTAGGTGTTTTACTGTGAAAACACACATTATACAAATCATTCATTGTGTTTTAATTTATTAGGGTTACAAAGTAATCCAATTGTTTTTCTGCCTGAATAGTATTAATAATAACTACAAATATACTACATTTGGACAAAGTCACATTTGTTAATATAACTTTTTTAAGAGTTCATAAGCAGTACAATAAATATTTTATTTGGACTTTTTCATCCTACTAAGGCACAGCATGCAGGGAGTTTGTCAATCTGTTTTGAACAAACAGACCCCCACTCCCACCGAAACCAGACTCGTTTAAATGGACAAGACATCATACGTGTTAAATAACCCAGGCACACAGCCACAGACTGATGCGGAGAAATAATCTGAAACCCAAAACACACGCAAACATAGATCTGCCACACACACACATATATACACACACACACCAGAGGGACCACCTGTCAGTGTGTGCTGAACGCCACAGGCGGCATCACCCACTCACAGAGATAAAAAAAATCTTTGATATTCATATCAACCTGCATCTCTGTAAACTCCAATAAAACAACCTCTCACTTTGCTTTTTTCACCTCTTCCTATTTTCTCTTCGATGGAAAAATAATGACAAAACTATGAAAGTGGCACGTTGAAACCTCAAGTGACGCGCTTGATCTTAAGAAAGTTGCGAAGCAAACTGCAAAATCTGTCAGTTAAGTAAAAAAAATATATAACAAAAACAAAAAGAATAGATAATAAACAAATCACTAAAAACTTGGAAAAAGTTTTTCACCCATGTCTATTAGAAAGGGAAACAATCAAACAAAAGTATCACAACACATAGACTAACACTGCATTTGTTCCTCATTACCATGCGGAGACAGTAACAGACAAGACATCAGCTTCTTCAAGTTAGGGACACATCACTAGCATGACCATCTAAAGCAGGGGATGGGCAACATCATCCTCCACCCACCCTTAATGTAGGCCCACTTAGACTTATCTAAAAGGATTGAAGTGCGCAGCATTATTTTACCATGATAACATCACATCATCTGCAAATGTGATCATGATTTTTTTAACATTTATTTCTTACGGTGTTTGGCTTCTGTGTTTTATTTTGTGTTCTGTTTATTACCTCCCCATGTTTCTGTTCTTTACTCCCAGTAGTTCTCCACTTTTTTTCTGCTCCACAGTCCTGCCACGCCCACATACACCTGTTCTCCATTCCATTTAGCTCAGCTGTCTTCCGTCTCCTCATCAACCCCAGTCCATTTATTCCTTCTGTCTTTGTACACTCTTCAGTGGAGCATTGTGTGTTCTCACACCATGTCTGGTTCTCACTGTACCTACTTGAATTCTTCAATGTCTGGTTTTATGTTTGCAGCAACAACAGACTTTAACTTTTGTTAGAGGTAAAGTTTAGTTTATATTTTATTAAGGTCCTCAAGCCAGTCAGCCCTTCCTGGGTCCAACTTTATATAACCGTGACAAAGGTGCACCTTCAGTGCAATGTGTAGTTTAACATTTGCTCCATATTTGTTGATTGATTGCATTCTAAAATCATTCTCTCAGGAAGATATTTCAGACATTTTCAATGATTATCCTAAGCTTACTACTAGGAAGATGAAACACGGGTTCCAGTTTTTCTGAACTCAAAAACATTGACTTGAAAGTCCAAACAAAAAGCATTGTTAGCATGATTTATAGAAATACAACATTTCTGTTTTAAACTGTGTTAATCTGTAATAGTTTGTACAATAACTCTTAGTTAAAAATGCAAGATTAAAAGTCATAGCACTTCCTCAATTTATTAAACAACCAAGTCCATTGAATTATTTTGGCCTATTTTATTTGAAAATGCATTTAACACAATTGTAAACATAAATAGATTTTTTTAAATGAATAAATAAATATATTGGGATCAGTGAAGATTCAAAAGATGACAATTGAGCCATTTTTCACCCCCCAAGAACTCAGACTATCAAGTATTTCTTCTGCAAAAATACTTTCGAGAACATCCACTACAAAAAATGATTACAGATCAAGATAAAAAATGTATATGAAAAAATATAATATCATGTCATCACCGTGGGTAATGATAACATTGAGAGGCTGTCAAAACCAAAGTAAGTGAGTCATTATCCTTCCTGAGTTGTCTCAGAATTATGTAGCACAGATGCAGCTTTAAGGCTGCTGGAATATTGTACTTTATTGCACTTTGTGGAAAAAAACGCATCCTCATATAGGAACAATTTTCTTAACGATTTAGCTTTCGCTTCATAATTTATTAGTGGCTGGAATGTTCCTCTGTGTTCGTTCCCTGCAGCAAAACTCATTTCCCAAACACGAGACAAAATATTACCGCCGGTTGTTCAGACGGAAATGTCAAAGTGAGGTCTCTGTCAAACAAAAGTAAGGTGCTGTTTCTCTTACTGTTGTGTTAAGAGGTAAACTCCCACTGCAGCTCGGTCTGGTCACAGGTGCCACACCTCTGCTAACAGGACTGCTAATTGGAGCAAGGCACTACGACAGCACACACACACAGACAAAAGGCCAAACCCCAAAGGAGTTAACTGGAGACTGCAGGTGTTGAAACAGTATGTCAATATTAAGATATGTTATGTCTTTTGATGAAAGTTTTCTTTTTTTCTAATATTTCTCTACTTTATGCCTCAGCATTGTAGAAATTTTAAGATGAGGGTCAAAATTCCAATCTTTTGATCAAAAGGTGCCAGACTAAGACCTTCCTTTGTCCTCTGCTTTATTAGAAGCTAATTTTAAACAGGGTTTTATATATATCACCATGTAGTGAGTCATCCAATATGGACAGGATGATGGACACGAGACAGAGTATAATAATATCAACACCCAATGCAGAGACGCAATCAATGCTTCTTAGCTAGAAAATTAAGAACAGAAGACCTTGTGTGAGGGCTGAACTTTCAAAGAGTTATTTCTGGCACTAAGACTTCTGCAAATCCATTATGAACAATTATTATCTTACCGTCTCTGTTGTAAGACTAGATCCAAGGCCTGACAGGACTGATGAGATCATGGCTAGTCCAAACAAATTTTAGACCAAAGAGGATTACCGCTGCCATCTTAAAACAGCTTCAATCTTAAACACGTCATTCATTTCAGTCAACTTTAACATTGCATGATTATTTGTAAGCACAAACGGCAGCAGCAGCAGCTAGCTGTAGCACTTCCAGCACAATCTAAGACAGGTTCTGCTAAATATTTTCACATCTTTCTACGGAAATAAGTATCTAAAGAGAAAAGGACAGCATTACAAATGTTTAAAAAATACAGTTTACATGCTTTGACATTTTGAAGAACCTGATTGTTCCGGGATGTCAAAATCTTGCTTAAATTAGCCATTGCTAGCTTGTCAGTATGAGCCAAGGCAACCTGCCATGTGTTTTATCATTGACCGTAGAGCCCTTACGTACCACAGTCATCTGTATACAGTGTTGGATGGACTGCCTTATCCACCCATGGATTTTTTTCATTGGCACAATCTAGTTTACAAAGCAGCCTTGGGTTTACTTCCCCCTTACCTCCTGTCCTATATCATTTAAAAAAACACAGGAGGTCATTTTCTGCACACATTTTGGCAAAAGTTCCTTCCACTTTGCTGCTCCCTCAGACTGAAATCTACTGCAGAAAGACTTAAAGGAGTTTAATGTTTTTAGGGCCATTCTTAAACTGTTTGTACATGAAACATTTGTGTGTAAATGTTTTAACTGATTTGTACTTTATTTAAGTCCTATCTTACCTTTTATGGGTGTTTCTTGTTTTCTTTTATTTATCGTGATGTATTTGACTGTAGTTTAATATCTGTAGTTTTGAATTTGGTAATGTTTGTGTGATGCTGCCGCTCTAGGCTACGATCTACCTGATTAAATAAAGGTTTAAATAAAAATTAATAAACCTACTTCCAACACTTCCATTTTTCAAAATTGTACAGCAGGTCAAGCAAACGCTATTATTTCAACTGGTGGTTCTCAAGATTGGAACTCTGATCTGGACCGAACAGCAAGTAAAATGTAATCTACAGCCCGCCCACTTGTTACAGTATATTAGGAATACATTGGTACATTTCAATGAAGTGCATGTTATTAAATTCAAAACATTATTTGTACTAATATTTTTTTTAAATAAACATATTTTACATTTATTCTTATTGTTCCTGGTCCAAGATTGACATGTAGTTATGGTAGCATGGACAGTCTCATGCAGACTGCCGCGATTGCATTCACAGAAAAAAATCTAACCATGAAACAGTGTTTACATGAACCTTTATTACATGAACCTCAATGATGTTTTTTTTCAGATTGGAATTGTTTGAAGCAACAATCTACTTGGACAGTGACTACATTTGAACTAGCCGTTAGCTAAGTCCTATCAAATTTTTAAACTACTGCTTTTCAAAAACCTGTCTAGAACAGGAAAGATGTTACTGTTCATAACTTGTCCACAGAACTTCACTTTAAGTTGTTGAAAATCTCCCTTTACCTTTTATATTGCCACACAGTTTTAACACAAACCTTTTTAATAAAGTTCCAGTTAGTTGCTGATAAAATAAACCAATTCCATCTGTAGACAAAGTAACAAACTGATGGACTGAAAGTGACAAAGTTGGAGGCACAGTGGGTGGTAGTGTTACACGTTGCTGTTCCAGAGGCCATATCTGAAAGCAAGTAGGTACGACTGTCAGCTACAGTTGTTTTTCCTTGTCATGAATTATTAACATCCTGTTATTGCTGGCAGCAACAGTCATCATTATTTCACTGATAATAAAAGTAACTCTGCCCACACAGTATCTGTGGCATTGAAACTTAGAGGTTTATTGCAGAACACCCTAAAGACAAAAAGGAACACTGGAGTAAAAGCAAAATAAAAATATAACATACTGTAGCCGGAGTTCATTTTGTTTATGGACTAGTTTATCGATGAGCAGCTTCTGCATTTACAGCTTGTGCTACAACTTGTCTCTTCATGTTTTCTGAGGAGTGCTGAAGTAAAGCGACATGTAGAGTCATAAAGCAATGTATACACTCTGTATACAAGATTACTAATGTAAAGCATCAATGCAACTATAAAGCTTGAAAATAATTGTTGTCAAGATTACATAAGTGCTTGAGGCTGCTCTCCTACTCAGTGAGACATTTTCTTATGTATGACTTTAAAAAACATAAGATCAAATAATAAAAGAAGTAAAAGAAAATAATATAAATAAAATCTATAAAAAAAATTATGAATTTCACTTGAGGAACTCATAAATAATAATTATAATCAAACTTATTTAGCACATTTAAAAATAACTGCCCGTTGGCCAAAGTGCTGCACACAAAAGCAACAAGTGGCATTAATTGTTCCAAAGACAAAAACAATTAAAAAACACGAAAAAATGAAATTAAACTATTAATAATTAATAATTGCGTGTGGATTGGATTGTACGTTTAAGAAACCAGACTTGTTGCATCAGCGTGAGCTGCAGAAGCATCATTTGTTTGAAGGCCTGGATTATACTTCAGAAGAAGGGCCACATTGTGTTTTGCTGATGTGGTTGTGGGACCAAAATTGAGTGTTTTTCACCTCCAAACCAGTTCTGTGCACAACACACTGGCAGAACTAGTTTCTGACCGGGTATGCACCAAGTATTGTGTGACTGGTCAGAATGTTGTGGGTGTGGTTATGGTGCAACTGACCCAGAAGTCAGTATATGAGTGTGTGTTCACAAGGTCTCATCTTATACCTAAAATATATTTCTTTACACTGCAAATGTAAGGACACAAAAAGCCTCACTTATAAGCAAATGTTGTATTTTGCATAATCATAAAACCTTAGTTTATGCCAGAGGAACTAAATGTCTCATTAGAGGTTTATTCATAATTTACACCAGCAAGATTTACTTTAAGTTTTACATTCTCTTGATTTCAGCTGTCAAGAAAAAAAAACATCCAGAGAGTCATTTCAGCCTCAAACAGTAGACAAAACACACAAAAAACACACAAAATTTGATGTCACCTCCGCAGCCGCTACAAATATTACACACTCCTTCCTAGAGAGAGCTGTTTGTGTGTCCACTGGGGAGTGTCATCGGAAGGTGAGGCCACACACAGAGTCGGCGAGTGAATCCGAAGCTGTTTCGGCGTAATGGCCTCTAAAGAAGAAAGGCAGACGCTGCCGAGACGAGACAATAAAAAATGTGCAAAGGCGGACGTTTACACTAATGCAGGTACACAGGACAGCACCTCCGGCACAACAGAGCGATAATAGAATGAATCACCATGTGTGCGCATTTGTATTTGTAGATGGATGTGTCTTTGGAGATAAATGAGTGCCTATTATTTGATCCTTTATAGGCACCCCCCTCCACCGCCACCATCCCACTGGCTTCTGAACGAGAATAGCACGCAATCTTCCTGTGCGCACAAACACACACATTCATATAACAAGCTACAACCGCGGGGCCTTGGCCTGTAGCACATTTTCTGTACAGCAGACGTGCGATTTTCATGAAGGTACTCTCAAAACGCCACACACACCATCACACACTGTACACACAAACACGCATTTAATGTGTGCGAAGAATGGATTTTTGTTTTACAGAAAAAAAAGAAAAGAAAAACAGAGAAGAAAGTGAAGAAGAAGACTTAACGATAGTTTTACCTGAAAAAAAAAATCCCCTCTGGACAGAATCATGGCTGCAGACAAGGACAGACAAAGACACATTCTTACAAATTGGCCCACTGACCTTCAGGTACTTTATAATGACTGCAGCTTTTAGTATTCCTGACTTTAAGTTCAAGCAGACAGAAGAGAGAATGCAGTACAAAAAAAGAAAAAGAGTTTTATTGGAAAAGGAGTGTAGGTTGTGTTGTTCCAGAAGCGAAATGTTTTATGTTAAAAGATGTAGGCTACTGTGTGTACTTAATATCTGCAAAAAAATTAGAACAACTTCAAATATGTATGAAACAATTAAAAGGTTTTGTTTGTATTCTGGTACAAGATGAGTTTCTACATTTTTCAAGAGTATTACAGGAACAAGGTGTGCTGATAATCAAACTGTGTCCTTAAAACGGCTCCAAGGTTCCACATGCTGTATTTATATATTCATATATACAGCCAGTCATTTTATTTTTGAATCCATTCAGACTAGGCGTTACGCTTTAATTTAAACTTGATTTCTTCAAACTGAGGTCACTCCAAGAACTATCTTTAACGGGTAAGATAATAATTGTTCATAACCCTTCCATAGAACCCTACTTCAGAATATCCCTTTTAAAATAATATCGCAAATCTGAAACTAATAAAGTGCAGCTTAAATTTACATTTCTTTGAGGCCCAATCAACCCTGACTGGAAGCTGCATAAGGAAACAGTCCAGTGTTTCAGCATGCCTATAATCCTCCAGTATTCTTGCAGAGCAAAGCATCATCTGAAGAGGACTTTAACCTTTTCTCATGAGAGGAGAGAGCAGCCATGGAAGTGGGAGTTATTCAGCTGTCTGGAACAATATGCATGGTTAAAGCTCTCCAAACCAGGCTTAGCTTCCTGGCCCGGACACGGCCTCCTTCCCCCCCTCTGTGCCAGTGTCAACTCCAGCTCAGCACCATGCCAGATGCACGACACACTCGGCTTTGCTTGTAGCGGGCGTCTGCTCGCCACAGCTCCTCATCCCCAACACTTAGGTTTGTATTGTTCTTTCCTCAGTCCTGCTTGACACAGCTGTCTTATTTATTTATCTTTTTTTTTTTGCAATTATCTAAAGTTTACTATTAGCTAACTGTAACAAGCTTCTCATTTTGCAGATTAGCGTTTTTGCTAACTTTAGAAACAGATCAATTAGAGTTCCTAAATTAGGTTCCGCTGACTTTAGGCCAACTAAAAAAAAATCACAAATGTTAAACTTCTATTTTTATGCCGTTTATCCCAAATTCAATCACAACTATCTCCTCTTACAAGCAGTGCTGGTCGCGTCAGGCACCCTACTAAGGTGTAGCATCTTTAGCAGCTAAACTGCAAATGAAGAGGATTTAAATAAAATAACATTTAAGCAATGAATTAAAAAAAATACTATGTAGAGAAAGTATTTGCTATTTGTTGTTCGACTAATGTCTAACGGTATTTATAAAAATGCAAATTTGTTCTAGAAATGCTTTTATTCTGAAAGGGTTGAACTGAAAATATTGCAAGTTAAGGCTGCGCCACACTACAAGATTTTAAAGCAGTTGGCCAATTTTCAAAGACTGAGAGAGCCCACATGTGAGGATCAAACCATGTTTGGTCCTACTGTGTGTTGTGTGCAGCCACACAGCAAGAGACAACACACCACACACAGACAGATATTTCATTCTTGAACCGTCTGATGTCAGATATTAAATCTCGCGAGACTTCCTGAAAGACGTGAGTTCAGAGTAAATAAACATTTGCGATGAGGAAGAAACAATGTTGATCATTTGTGGACTATTTTTACCAGAGGAGAAACAATTCCAGAGGACTTTTAACATCCAGCGGACTTTCTGGTGAGTCTTGACAGTTTTTTTTGTCTTCTGTATTTTGAAATTCCCTCCGTGTTTACGTCACCTCGCTTTCTGATTGGCTGCACGTCTCATTCAACAGGCTGTGAGCTTGTTTGTT
>JAUBOC010000082.1:1168553-1178814 GCA_032275365.1 Anablepsoides cearensis | reverse complement strand
CTTTTTAAATGGAATTACTGAAATAAATCTACTTTTTCATGATATTCTAATTTTATGACCAGCACCTGTATATGTAAATCTACTACTGATTAACTTTTAGCATCAAGGCAAATACAACATGGCAGCCAGAGCCAACTGACCTTAAAAGACACAACAATGGTAATAACTGCACAATACAATAACTAACTGAATGGCTATTAACTATTTTACAGTTGCTGACTTAAAATTTGGTATTTGTACACATGACTAATACCCAACATATTGTATAATCTGAAATCAAACAGATTGCCCAAGATCATTGTTTGAAATTCAGTTTGAAATCCTCTCTGTCCTTCTGTAACCAAAACATGTCAGGTACTGCTGGGTGAATTACCATTCAGGAAATAATCACAGGATGTACCTCTACGGATGATTAACTTCAATGAGCCAACACAAATCAATTAACAGGTTAACTAACCATAGAAAATACAAAGATGTCCATAAATAAATTTACAAATATTGTGTTCAAAGTTGGAGGGGTAGTAATTTACAACTCATGCTCTAATAGTACTCATTTTGCAGCATTGATTTTTTTTAAATCTCAGCATTACCTGTTAGAGTCACTCCCGCTTGTTTGTTAGCAAAATATCACATGAACCACTGAATGGATTTTAATGAAACTCTCTGAAACATCATTCAATTTACATCTAGCTGATTAACATTTGAGTCAATTCACTTCAAGGTGGCTGTTGTAGCTTTTCTTATTAGCTGACACACAAATGGCTAAAACTTTAACAGTTTTACAGATGAAGTTCAAATTTGATCTGGTAGTAGCTGAGACTCATTCCCATGAGTGTGACAACATGGGATTATGTGTTTTAATCAAGGTTTGACAGCTCTGTTTATTTTTCAACATAAGATGATTTTAGTTAAAAAATGTTGTGGCATGAAAGGCAACGGGTGACATGTATTACTTCCAGGAATACTAGACTTTTAATTATTATTATTGTTGTTATTATTATTATTATTATTATTATTATTATTATTATTATTATTATTATTTTATTAATTATTGTGATTTTGCAGCGTAAACAAACGGTTGATGAGTGCATGACATGAATGTGGGATCGCATCTTCAGGCCAATGAAGGATTAATCCACAAAAACTATCTGAGGTATTAAACTCGTTTTTGCGGCTGTCATATACAATAAACTGAACAGGTTATGGACTAATTATAGCGTTGAGTCTCTGGGTCATTTCCCGGGTAGTTTTTTTTACACACAAACACTCTGACAGAGCGGGTTATTTCAAAAACCTGCCTGACTCCTTATTTCTTCACCGTTTATTATCACTTTTTCACGGACAACCAGAAAGTGAATTATATTATTACATTTCCGTATATAACTAGAGGTAGAAAATGCTCAATTTTGTCTTTGTTTACAATCTTTTATTGCATCAGCAATATTAAAATGTCTTATTTAACCCCCCACCCAACCCCTTTTTAAAATTTTTATTTTATTGTTCTGCTTGTGGGGGGCACTGGGAGAGGGGGTCTCCAGCGGTTCGGACTTTAAGAACACCCCTGGCTCCTGACAGAAAAAAAGCGCCATGTTGCGGATCCAGCAGGAGTTATAAAACCACTCCTGTGCAGGAGTGTGTGTGTGTGTGTGTGTGTGTGCGTGTGTGTTTGTGTGTGGAACAGGAGGGACCTTACCTTTCCAATGGCTTTCTTATACCTCATGGCGGCTTGCTCGATTAGGTTTTGGACTTTAAAATCCCCATCTCCGCACGGAACGACCACTCGCGTCCTCCCGAAACACACCGTCACTTTCATGTCTCCTCCGCCGTGTTAGTTAGTGCATCCAAAGAGAGGAAAGACGCGTCCGAACCGCGATCATTATCCCCCGGTGCTGTGTGTATGTGTGTGTGTGCGGAGGTATAGCAAGTTAAAAAAAAAAAAAAAAGAAAAAGAATCCCCAGCTGAAGACCCGAGAGAGCTCTGTGTGTGTGTGTGTTGTTTCCTGGGAGCAGAAGCCCCGGATCCAGCGGCAGGGCTGGGTGGCGTCCTCCCTGAGCCGTGTTGACTCACTTTACATAAAGTTCCCAACCAAACGAAAAGCCTGTCCACGAACTGCTCCAGCTGACAGACTGACACCAGCGCCACATGTCAGAGCAGGCACCAAGAATGTTCACCGCGGCTCAGGGCTGCTCACAACAAAACTTATTTGCTTTTAGGAGAAAACAACAAACATTGCTTTTCTTCATTTTTTTCTTTTAAAAGCTCATCCAAATTTAACTTTACTGACTAGATTTAAGAAAGGATATATTTTTATTAGATCCAGGGGTGCCATCAGGGGAGGGCGAGGAGGGGGCAATGTCCCCCACCCCCCACTTTTTTTATACACTCAAGCTTTTGCTTGGTGTGCATTTTTTATTTCCTCTGGCTATTTAGGTTTAGTAGACCCTCATGTACATAAAACACACAATTGTTTAGCAATTACAAGTTTACAGTTTATTATTAGGGATGAGACGATTCCCTGATTTGATTGTTGATTTTTATATTCACGATTACGATTAAATTTGATTATTTTTTTCTACAAAAGTTAATTGTAGCCATTTTGTAACCAAATGTGTTTCTTTTCTTTTAAAAATCAGCATTTTTGTCCTTGTATTAAACTGTAACTCTTAAAGACATAACTTTATGGTATACAATAACAATGAAATCAATCCATTCATTTTTATGAATCGATTCACATTTTAAGCTGTTATCCCTTATGAACCAATAAATTGTTACATCCCAGTAATTCAAAATTTTAATTTAAAATTTATTTATTGCTTTTTTTTTTTTTTTGCTTGTTTTTGTAAATGTATATTTAGGAGAGGACAAACTTCAATTTGTAGAGTGACAGCGCTTTTTCTCGTTATTTATTTGTACGTTTCATCAACTGTAAATTAAAAAAAGTAATGTAGACCTTTGTATATCTGGTGATTCTTTAAGTCCTGTAACTGTCAAACAACCTATAAGAGAACCAGTCACCTGAAAGTCTGTTCTGCTTTTAGTTTTGGTGTGCCACCGCAGGGTTTTTAGCCAATAATAGGCCAGTGGACTGCATAAATATATATATTTTTAAATGTACTTTATTTCATCAGTGCATGTTCCCATACAATGATGACATTCTGTGCTCTGCATTTGACCCATCACACGTGAGAAATGGAAGTATAATGGTAGTTTTGGGGCATCGAAATGACTCCTTTATCAATCAATCAATCATACGCAAAGTTTCAAACTAAGTGTGTCAGATAAAATAAAAGCATAGAAGTAAAGCAGCATATAGAAATAAAATGCACAAGTTCATATAAAAACAATAAGTTTAGAAAGGGTTATACCGTACAAACCGTTAAAAAGTCAAAAGGACATATTGTTGTTGTTTTTTTGCCTGCTGTAATTGTACTCACTGTATGACCTAAATAGCATAAATATAAACTGTAAACTATTGACTTCCTGCACATACAATAACAAACATGTCAAAGGACAGATGACCCATTCTACAAGTTGCAACCTTTAAGTGAAGCTGCAGGTCTACACTTCATGATCTGATGCACAGTGAATATTTGTGTAATGAGGCACAAACTGGGCTTTTCCAATACATTCTGCAAGATGTAATGATTTCTGTCAGTGTCTATCTCTCATCGTGTCACATACTGTATCTTTCATTTTTGCGTTGATGGTTTTAAGTGTTAGTACAACATTGTTGCTCTTCCCGCAGGGCCAGACTTGGTGGCTTCAAGGCTGTAATGTACAGTATGCTGCCTGAGATGGTGGTGTCCTGAAGCACGGGCAGCCACCTGACTTCAGAGAGAAATGCACATACTGTGTCCTAACACACATGTTTTGACTCATAACAGGGTGACTGCTGTAGAAAAGGTGTGAAAAGCTGTAGAGCCGAGCTGTTTTTATGTAGCTAGCTTCACCTAGTGGTTATTGAGGGTAATGTTCATCTAATTCAAGAAAGGTTAAAAAAAAAAAAAAAGTACGACTTCTACCAAACATGTACAACGTTGAGCTATTTTTATTGACCACCACCAAATGATGAAAAGCAGGCAATAATGGGTTTTTTTTCCTTTTTTTGCTTGTGTGTTTGTCTATTAGCAACATAATTCATAGATTGCAGGTCATATTTGAATGAAAACCCCATTACATACTCATTGCATATACATCTACATCTGATCCCTTCTGGAGCTGACCCAATTCATAAAGGCTGCTACGTTGAACTATCCTTGGAAAACACAAAAATGGCTGCAACTTGAAAAGTTTAAAAGCTGTTTTGCCAGAATTTGGTGTAGCTGTAGCTGAGGGCCATTCACAGCACATACTCTAAATACTCCTCATTGCACAATATATTTGCTTCAAAATGCAGTATTAACTCTTGGTGTCTGAATTTTTTGTCTGTTAGCAAAATATCTCATGAAACACTGGACTGTATCTAATGAAACCTTCAGGGACTAATCATTAGATGTGCAGCTACAATTGATTACCATTTGTAGTTAATTCAATTTAAAATTATATATAATTGACATAAGTTAACCTAACAGTTTTACAGATATTGAGCTAAAATTGGATGTTTTAGATGAATTGTTCATAACACATACTCCAAGCACTAATAGAATATTACATGGGACTGTGCAAAGCGATATTTGTCACAAAGTTCGACAAATAGTTTTAATTAAAGTTTTCTCTGTGGGAACGCAGAGAGAAGGAAGACCAGTGGTGAAAAGTAAAACTAAAAAAAACATTATCCCACATCTCAGAGAATGCTTTGGAGCCTAAAAAGTCACAAAACAAACCTCTATCCACTAATCTGCTCTGTACAAATAAACAAAAATTCCTGCAAGATGAGTTCATTTCTAAATAATAATAAGAATAATAAAAATGTATGAATAGAGGTGAGAAAGTATTATAAATAAATAATGAATGGATAACTGAAAATAAAATGATTGGAAAAGGTCCAGAACTGAAATACTTTGTTGTTGCAAATGCTCGAGTGAATATCCTTGAAAAGCTCTTTTACAGAGTTGCTCTGCGCTGCGCTGCAAACATCCGCTTTCAGAATAAAGATGCCTGAACCAGAAAGACGCATTCAAGTGTTTTTTTGTACATATGTTTTTCTCATCCTGCATTCCCTCTGGTTACTGAACTGTGGGAAAACACACCTCGTTCTGCCTGCCGTACGTTTCCAGACTTGTCCTGCGTGGAGAGAGGAGCAGCAATACAAAGGAAACACTGTAAACACCATACGTGTGTGTGCGTGTGTGTGCGCGCAACACCAATGTCAGAGAGGTGTTTCTTACACAGCAGGCATGCTCAGACACGACCCCGGCAGTGGAGCGGATCATTCATGATACAGTCAGCATACTGTCGTGATACAGTTACATCACCACAGGACACGTCCTTTCTTACACACATACACACACACGCACTACTACACACACAAATACAACCGCCGTTGACCCGTGTTCAGCTTCCTTGCAGTTTTCTAGGAAAGCTTCTAAAAATCAGATCTCAGGTATTCATAAAATTGATCATTTAACAATGTATTATTACAAAGTCTTAAGAGGAGCTATCCTTTTTTATAATTGGATTCAAAACATCTATAATCAGGAAAAAAGAACAAAGTGAATAATTATCATCCAGTGTTTGTTGGATTACAGCCTGCATGCGCTGCAAGAACCTGCATGTTGCAGGCAGATTCAAGTTATAATTTAGCAGACAAAGCATAGCTCAGATGTTCACTTTGACAGCTTGTCTAAAAAGCTTTCAGGCTTGTTGTTTGACCTTCAGAGTCGCAAAGAAACCATGTGAGGCTGAATGGAAGATGTCACCTCAAAGGCTGCTAGTGTTTTTTTCATCCTCATGTTTTGCTCATTTCTTTGCCATATGGTTGTGTCTGTGATTGAAAAGGCCGTATATTCATTATGTTTGGCTTTTGCTTTACTGGTATCTTCTTCTTATTTTACAGTGCTTGATGTTTAAGGTGGGGTATATGCAAAATCAACTTTTATAAGCTTTACATCACGTTATGTCATTCCCCCAAACAAAATAAATAACCAGAATGTTGCTGTAGTAGCTATTTGGAGGTGCAAAAACACTTGCTCATACAAATTGCTACCTATTTACCCAAAGCTCCTCCCTGGAGCTCAGTCCCCATCCGAGCTCTGTTAGAGCAGCGCTCGCCCGCGCCTCCCCAACACAGCTCCACCAGATTTGCAAACCGTAGCTTCATAATGATCTATATTTATAGTTTCTCCTCAAACAGAAGCTTAACATTGCCATATGTGTACAAGAGGATGACTGGGAGATAATACCAAGCTGCAAAGTCTTGTAAGAGCCTCTGTACTATTGCTCCGGTTATTCAGAAAACGTACTTTCTGGGTCCGACGTGGGATCGTTTAAGTAAGGTTTAACTGTATCCTGAGCTGCCATTTTCCAAAATCGGTGATAATATATAATGTTACTTTTTTTACAACAAAATACATTACCTTACGAAAGGTTGTAAATGGCATAAAGCATTGTGAAATTGTGATAACTTGGGAGTGTCAGAAATGGTAGAATGTTCTTCAAGAGACGGAGGTCAATTTCAAGATGTTTACATATGACGCCTATGCTGTCAAATTTATTTTGGATTTATACAGCATTTTCATAACAACTGCAGGTAACATAGCTACCTAAATGTGGTATAGAACTGAACTACATGTGCATGAAAATACATAATAACCCTCCTTTAAAGCCACCATTTCTAAAGGCTGAAACATACTCGCTGTCACGTGGTTGTTCGGTGTTCGTTTTCGCACAGACCTTCCATAGCTCCTGAGACACACCGCGCCGAGCTCCTGGGAAACCCCTCCCGCTGCAGCATACATCACTGCATTGAGTTTCTTCCCGCTACAGTCGACAATGCAGAAACAAAAGTCAGACTTGTCATTCACCCGACGTTATTTATCCACAATCGGTCCCGGTTAAAGCTCCACGGTTTTTATAAGTCAGATTCCTCCGTGACCAACATCTATTTTGTCTTCATTCAGGAGTTTTTCATGGTTTTATCATAGTTGTGTGCAGGCAGATAAACCCAGGGCGCAGGCAGGCTCAAAAAGATAACAAAAAACTTAAATAAAGAACAAAAAGGGCTGGCAAGACAGCTTAAACTTACAGGGATCTTGACAGGGGAACACGGAACACACCACTCTTGCTGAAAGGCAGCACAAACAATGATTGGACCCAGACTGAGGACAGCCCACAGAATATAAAGGCAAACTAATTAGACAATGGGAAACACCTGGGGAGACACAAGAGGAAACAGGTGAGCATGGGTAGGGCTGGAGCAGGGCAGAGATACACAGGGGAACACTGAAACACCAGAAAACTAAGGAAAATAAACTCATATTATGACAGGTTTGACTATCTTTATAAAACTCTGCTTCCTGGTAACAGTCGGCTTTGGAGGCGAGTCAGGTTTTTTTTCTCTTCTTCTTTTTCTTTAACCGAGTGTCAGAGCACTTTCAGCACAGACAAAGATGCCCACAAACTTCAGACCAATCGTACATTACCGTCACGGGAGGTGTTGAGCCAAATAGGGCGGCCGAGCCGACGCTGCGAACACTGGTGACGTAATTTTCGTCACGAAACTGCGACAACCCGTGCTGACTTCGGCAGTTTGGAGGGAGTGTGAAGACAGCATAAAGCAGACATAAGAGCAGGTTTCACTGCCATCATGTAAACATCATATCCATCACTTTGACATCTATCATTCAATCACAAATTACCCTGTACTGACACTTCATCCACTTCTTTAGTGTTTTGCCTGTTGCTTTTGATGATTGACCCTAAATACTTAAACTCATCCCTACTTCTTCTCCTAGAAACAGTACATTGTTCCATCTGCCTCCCTCTCATTCACACACACATAGTATGTATTTGGTCTTGCTTCCATTGACTTTCATCTTTTATTTTCTAGAGCATTATGCCACCTCTCCAGACTCTCTTCCACCTATTCCTTACCTTTGCCACAGATCATGGTGGTAGGTTTCAGCAAACTGGCTCCAGTTATAAACCCAAGTCATTGTTCACTTAGAACCAGCTCTTTCTGATTCCACCAACATAAACTCTGGCTCTAGCCTACAAAAATCACTGCTAACTCAGTGCCAAGATTCTACTGGGCCAGAGCAGATATCATTGTTCAGTAGTTGGAGGCAAGATACCAACAGAAATCCAGATTTAAGTTCACCTTTGTTTGCCTATAGAACATACATTTTTTTGTTCTTTCCAGAAAAATCACACTAGGACCATTCGGTCCTCTCTGACCCCAGCCAGTCAAGGCAGATTCTAAAAATCCAGGCCATTCCAATGTACTGCTCAGAATAGGAGGTTGTTGCAGCACAATCTGCTGGCTTCCTTATAGATACCTTTAGTTCATTGTTTTTATAATGTATGTATATGCTTTTGTAGTGATCTGAGCTGACTTTTGTTGAGAACTGTCACTAATGCAAAATATTCAGCATTATTATGAATATGTTAAATTAGCTGTACAGTACTTGGTCATCTTTTGCAGTTTGTGTAGATTAGGATGCTGTGTGGGTCTTCAGTAGTGATGTAGCACTAGGCATCATGTAGAAGCTGCCTTCATAATCACCGTTTTCAGCTGGATTGATAAGCACTGTTTGAACCGTTGTTTGTAAACATGTTCAGCTGTTTTAATGTCACCACCTGGTGTTTATATTTCCCATTGGAAACACTGTGTTCAAAGCAGAGTTTACAAATTCGATCAAAGATGTTTAAAAGTGTTAAGAAAATAGGTTTGTGAGATTAAGAGAGGAAAGATGACACAAACCCTGTGATCTATGAAGATCAAGCATCTCTCTGCTCTTTGATCCTTTTCAGAAATTCAGAACACAGAAAAAGAGTCTATCATTTATCTGAGAAAACATTTAAAGCACTTGTCAAACTCAAGGCCAACAGGCAAAATGTGTCCCACCACTGTATTCTATGTGGCCCGAGAGAACTTCAAGGATGCATTGTCTTAAAATACTGTATGCTGCTTTAAAGACACCATTGCTCATAAACTACATCTCCTATACAATGCATGTTGCGTATTTTACCCACAGAATGATGGCATCCCACTAAGGGGAGGTGCATATTGTTTGAAAGTAGCCAGTGGGTGCAAAAATGCATAGAAATGGCTATTTTACACTGTAAATTCCACCAGCTTCTCTAAATGCAACCCAGTTGTAATGGGAAGTGGGAATTTCCCACTTACATGCCTGAATTTACACTGGAAGGTCCATCCAGTGGGAATTACCTGCAGAAAAATGTCAGAGTTCAGAATTTAAGACGGCAGCTACTCACCTTAATTCAACAGTGAGTAAATCATTAAAAGTATTTCTGTATAATTTATTTCCCATTTAATTAGTCTTACACATAGTACTTGTCAGTGTTTACAAGGACTTGTTAAAACATTGTTTCTATTCAGGAAATAGAACTCAGTTATTGTTCATTAGCAGTGTTTAGCCGTAGCAATGAGGCGAAGAACGTCATGTTACTGTTTAGTCAAAGTTAATTACAACTGGCTCATTGAGGACAACCATAAATGCTCATTTGCCCCTTAATAAAAATGAGTTTGACACCCATGATGTAAGGAGATGTAATTACAATTAGTTTAAACCAGGGCTATTCACATAAACTGCTTCAGGGGCAAAACATCCAGGGCCAAACATCCAGCAATTACAATCATTATGTGAATAAACCAAGTATTACAACGATCTGTTACCTTTGAAATAGTTTAATTTTTATTTAATCATAAATACAACATACAGAACCCTATGTAATAAAAGTAGTGATAATAAAACAATATCAAATCCAAAATTAACACAAATCCAAAATTAACAATCGTTGTTTTGACATCTCTGATTTTTCATAATTTTAAACTAGGGATGTTAACAATTAATCGACTTTAGATTAATTGTCGATTAATGATTCATTAGATTAAAGTTTATTATATTCGATTAATTGATTAATCGATTAATTCGATTACTTATTATTTTTTTTTTTCAACTAGCAACTTAACAGATTCCAGTTTTGTTATATTTTATGAATATGTCCAAGTTTAATAATGTGAGAGAAATCCACATTTTTCTATTAATTCAGTCAGTGTTTAACACAGCTGGCACAATGAATTGTTAAAATAATGCTGTACTTTTTTATTTAGTGTGTAAAAAATTAGCCCTTCATGTC
>JAUBOC010000082.1:1101968-1112152 GCA_032275365.1 Anablepsoides cearensis | reverse complement strand
CAGGGACTCCAGGGCATTAATCGTCAAATTAATCGTTATCGGCTAAATACCCCAATTAATCGTGATTAATTTTTTTGTCAATATTGCCCAACCCTAGTACCTACAGCACCAAGCCAAAATGAGGTGGTTTGGGTATCGAAGGTCTGATAAACTTCACCTTTCAGTCTGCTGTAAAATGTGCCAGAGTCTGGTGCAGACTCACAGCAGGAACACATCAAATCTGTTCCACCGTCTGATAAAGATCCACTCGATGCAACATTCTGAGTGTTTGAAAATGAAGCTCACTAAAAGTTTAGGCCCTCTTCCTAAAACATTAACATCCACCTGTCAGCAGCTGTCTAGCAAAGTGAATTGAAACAGATGCTGTAAAACACAGATGTGTACGGCAAGCTGTAGTAATATTTAATCAGTTTTAAAACATTTACATTCCAGATATCTGAAATTGGTTTATGACTAAAACTAGTTAATTAGGGTATCTCTGATTTCATTCTGACTAGTATAAATGTCAGATTTACCATTAGGTTGTATGGAGTCTTCAATTCAAGATCTGCAATAAATTACTGATTACCTAAAACATGTATTTCAGATATCAGCAGTTAAGTTATGACTAATTCTACATTCAGTTTGAGATATCTCAATTTTTGTTCTGATTAGTCCTAATTTAATAAAATATATCTTAAATCGTATCAGGTTTGTCGTATAGTAAATATTGGTGTTCTTGGCAGTTTTTTCTGACATTTTTATTAATCAGATCAATACCAAAATTATATCAACCAAAATTATATAATAGTTATATGGTAATATAAATTTTGGCCACATTGTCCAGCCCTAATATGAAATTAACTCAAAACTTTGATGTTGCCAGTTTTATCACCTAAAATATTTGTTTGTTCTTAAGTTTCTTTTTTCAGAATTTCTGTGTAAAATCAGGTTTTAGCATCTATTTTTTTTTGTCTTGTGGCTTTTAATCAGGTTAAAGAGGTGGGACTATAAGTGGATTTTGTTATATTCAGTATTTGACACAGGCAGCTGCAGCTGTTTGTGTTCAGCAGGGGCTGGGCTTGTTTTTGGTTTGACTTAAATAAATCTAACAAAGTGAGGCATCAGGCTCAGAGCTCTTCTGTTATCAGTTGTTTGGAAGTCGTATCTAAGTGAAGAGGATGGTCTCCTACAAATCTATAACATTCTGCTGTGTTTGCTTGGTTCATCGATTTACAAACTGTTTACACAGCACTGGTGCAGCACGCTGTCAGCTAACAGATTACTTTTCCATTTAGTTCAGTTCATTACAGGTGAAACGGTTCACCTTAAAGATGATCTCTTAACTCCAGTGATTTCTCTGTGTTGGTTGTAATAGTATATATTTAAATATTTATAAATATGTACAAATTACTTATTGTTAAAAATATGTGTTTCTCTTACCCAGAAGAACTGGTAATTAAGGGTTTAGGAGCAGAAAAACAAAACACTCTTGCTGGTCAGGGTTGACACTGGAGCAGGGAATCTCGAGGGCTACCATCCTGTATGTTTTACCTGTTTCTCTGCTCCAACACCCCTGATTTTGAAAGGATGATAAACAGTCATCTGCAGTACTTGGAAAAGTTTCAGTCATTGAATAATGTGTGTTAGAGCAGATAAATTTGTAAATCATTCAGGGTAATGGCTTTTGAGGAGCAGCAATGTCCACCCCTGGGTTACAAGACATTTGAAAAACTTGCGATACTGTTGTTTAATACTACAGTATGATGAAGATATCGATAAAAGTACACCACCTCACTTTCTCTTCTTTACTTTCAATTATTTTTGATTTACACTGATGCAAAATATAAGACAATGGTAACTGACTATCTGTCATATTTGAAGGTGCCCGATAAATATAGTTATAAATAAATAAATAAAGTTGTGAAATCCAACTTTTTACACTTAAGTTTCATTGTCAAGAAGTCATATCTCCCTGTCAAAGACCCAGAGAAGGTTTACCGTATTCACGATAAATCATCTTTACTTCACTCACTGTCTTTGACAGTTATCAAAAAAAACATGACCCTGGTCATGGCTTCTGTCTTCAAATTGATTTGAAGATTTTGCTGCTTGCTTTTACAGTTTTTAAATATCTGGAGTTTGGTCATGCGCACAAGTTGAAACAAAGCTTACTCTGTTTTTGTGCATGTGTATTTGTATATTTTAATAATTAATCAAATTTCTAGCTTTACCACTGTTTGTTGGTTATTTATTTATTTCTTATTTCTAAATTTTCAGATTTGCCCATAGAGCACAATCCTTCAGATCATCCTCGGGCCAGCACTATCTTTCTCAGCAAGTCACAAACTGATGGTAAGTTGTTTTTTGTAGCAATATGCATCTCATTTCTTTGAAACTTATGTGACCCATCACATAAGACTATGAATTAAGTCGCAGTAGTGTATTGATGTAATGGACATTGCATTGGTAGAACAATTTGTAATAGTTGGATTTGGTCCAAAAAGGAAAAAAAAGTGTATATAAATACATTGTCTTTGGATCCATTGAAGGAAAATCAAAAAGAACATTAGTGATTTTGAGAAAACGGGATACACCTTAAAATTAGTCCATGCCAACTGCACTCTGGTCATTTTGTACACTTTAATGACATACTATAATGCTTGTTGTGAATATCCTTGTCAAAAGCAAACATACAGACAACTTGGATTTTTATTTTTTCAGTTTTGGTGCCCAACAAGAGAGGTAAGCATGTAGGTGTGTCCAGTATCAAACAGCGGTTAACGCTGTGCTTTACTGTGTGTTTGGGTTTGACTCTTTCAATAATGGCCCCTTTATGTAGCCTAAACCTCTGTTGCTTTCATGTACTTTACCAATGTTGTCCTTTTGTTAACCAGTTATGTGCATTTAGTGCTGAGCTTTATTTCTGTGTATATGCTTCTTTCACTGCACATGTTGGTCCATGAGTACAGTTATAAACATGGCTGCTTGGTAAAAAGATTTGACTTCTGTTGGCTCTCCTCTGTCAATCGTGTATAAAAAAAAGCTATACAGCTTGTATGCATTCAGATGCCCCTACGGTCAGAGCTGTAAATTAAGTTTCTATTGAAATACTGAACCACGGTGAGATTGCTGCTTTTTATAAAAAGCAGTGGATGATCTTAACTTCTCAGTGGAAAAACATGTGCATTATTGTGAAGGTGTCTGTCTGTCGGAGAGGTAAGGTACAGAAGAGATTGAGATGAGAAGCGCACAGCGATTCAGCACTTGTGTGTGATCATGCTTCCTCCTCCTGCTATAGTTTGCTTTGCTAGTACGTCTTTAATTGTTTTTAAGTTCTGCTAATTCATAATAAATGTAATAAAGAACATTTATAAATCCACTTTTCCATACTCATTAGGGACTATAATGTCATGGTAAGATCAGTCTTTCCATTTATATTTAAAATATTGATTTTCCAGGCTAGACATCTAAATTAAGTAAATATTTATTAGAAAAAGAAGTGTGTTGATTGTCCTGTTGAAGCACTGAACCAGACTCTAAGTAGCTGAAGTGTAGTAGACAGTAGAAGTTTAAGAAATGGCAGAGGAAGTCATCTTTCTTGTCATTTCATCTTCTATATTATCAACTTTACTAGTGCAAGAAAACAGCCCCAGATCATGATACCATCACCTTCTTGCTAAACCATTTGCAGACTATTTTGAGGCTTGAATGCCTAACTGATCTCTGTCACATTGGATCATAAGACTACCAAACAGTAATTTTGTTGCCCCTGTGGACAGCTGTAATCTGACGTCTGTGGCTTGCGTGATTTGCACCAAAGAGCAGTTATATAATTATAAAAAAGTTGCAATGGTCACTTAAATTGACCAGTAAAGTTCTGTCAATACAGACTCTTAAATTGTATAAAATTTCAGATGAATTAATTAATTAGCCCATACTTATTGCTACAAATTAATACACATTTTTAATTTTGTAAAAGAAAATAAGTGTCATTTTGCAAGCTTTGAAATGTTCCTTTTTAATATGAAATATGCCTCTAAATCTCTGTTTAATGTTGTGTGAAATAATAACCAAGGGAGGGAAAACTGTTCATTTGTTACACTTTAAATCTGAGAGGCAACTTCTGAGTCCTGGAGAGATGCTGCCCCCTGTCTGTGAGGGCCATGAACTGCACTTTTACTGAGCTGTTCTCTCGTCTTCCTTTGCAGTTCGAGAAAAACGGAAAAGCCTTTATATCAACCATGTAAGTAAAATAAATAAATTAAAAAAAGAAGCAATATTTATTTAACAAGGAAATAATTTCTTTATTTTGTTAATTGTTTTGTTTTTGGGTGCAAATAGTAATTTTAATGTGTTGTATGTTTTGCAAGTTCACTCACATTTCGGAGAACAAGGTAAAAAAACATAATCCCAGAATATAAACTAGAAATATTGTATTTGCCCCCCACCCCCCACGAGTCAAACTCCATATATTACTCATTATCTGAGTCCTGTTTGTTCCCGTTTTTGTTTTTTTTTATATATATATTTTTTTGTATTTTTAAGTTTTCCAATGTATTAACATGGTGCAGTTCATCTGTGAGTCCTTTGGGTTCATGATAAAAATATAACTTTTTTTATGTTTAGCATGTTCTTTTAAGGACCTATCATAATTAAACGTCTTTTATGTGATATAATCATTTATCTAAAAAGCAAAATACAACTGAAAATATAATTTGAGCAAATGCAAAACGGCAGACGTTTTGAGATTTCTCTAAAGATGCACTTCACTATAAATACAACTCATGCATGCTAACACATAAGACTCTGTATAGCCCCCCCACTCTCCATGTTTGCAGGTCTTCTCATCTAAATAGATTTGGGAGATTGACATATATGTGTGTTTGTGTGTGTCTTTGTGTTTGTGTGTGTGTCCAGCACCATCCAGGACCAGTGAGGCGAAAGTACAGCTCATGTTCCACCATATTTCTGGACGACAGCACTGTCAGTCAACCCAACCTGAAATACACCATCAAATGGTAATTATCTTGAAATTGATGCAGACTATAGTTTATTATTAAAATTATTGTCCTTATTTACTACTTTTAATAAATATTCATGCCTTTTTTGTTTATTTTACAGTGTAGCCTTGGCAATATATTATCACATAAAAAACAGGTATGTGAAATATTTTACTTTTTTAAGTGTATGATCTTCTGTCACATTACAAAACATTAACATTAGCTCATGTTTTTCCCTTTGACCTGGATTGGCTCAAAGTAATAGTTTATGTATTTTAAAGTGGAGTTTTGTACAAATGTTCTGAACAGTTAATATCTTACCTGTTAAAGATGGCTTTTGAACGTTTAATTATTTGAGCTAAGGGCTTGTTTTAGTTTAACCAGAACCAAAAAATGCATTATTTTCATTGTAAAACATCTGCATTCTCTCAAACATCAAAGTTCATGCCAACACTTGAGCACCTATATGTCCCCATTCGTTTTGCATTTAAGCTGCTATTGTTACATACTTTAATAAATTGTTGATATAGGTCTTCACAAACCATTTGTGCAGTCTAGAAATAAATCCTGGTGTACATTTATTGTTTTGTTTCATTGTAACCAGCAGTAATGAACTTCAGATAAATGTCTGAGTGGCTTATTACACATGCATATAGCAATTAGACCTGTGACATGTTTTTTTATCCTACCCTAATTTATTTCTGTCCTTCTCCTTCCAGAGACGTGGACGGGCGAATGTTATTAGGCATTTTTGATGAGAAGCTGCATCCTCTCTCGGTAGGGCCTCAGCTGCAGATACATTTTCATTATGTGTGAACTGTAACGCTGTCAACATTAATCAGCGAGACAGACCACACAATCTGATGATCAGCAAATTAAAAATAAAGAAAGTGAATAAATCAAAGGAGGAAACTTGTCTTGTCGCCACAGTAGACCACTGCATCGTTTTTAGATTTATTTCTTTAAAGTATATTTACAGTAGTTCATCTTTTAAAATGAACACAGTCAAATGCAACATGAAAGAACTGCAGATAAGATGCAGTCTTGTTCATTTTTCTTGTGTTATCTGGTGGGTTTTTTTTGTTTTGTTTTTTAGAAGTCTGAAGTTCCTGCTGATTATGACAAATACGACCCGGAGCAGAAGCAGATCTACCGCTTCGTCAGGACGCTGTTCAGTGCTGCTCAGCTCACTGCTGAGTGTGCCATTGTCACTTTGGTAGGTGTATGTGTGGATGTTGACACTAGGAGGGAGTGCTGCTTCCTGATTCTCCTCAGCTTTCTCTAATGAGATATCATTTATATTGTGTCTTCACTTACAGACCTCTGAGATTAAACAGCAGAAACAAAATAGTTCACTGATAGAGTTGTGCCTAAAAATGTTGGGAAATCAGCATGTAGTCCCATAAAAACAAAAATATAATAAAAAGTAATGAGTAAAGATACATCAGTGTTTGTTTGCTGCTCCCAGTTGAGTCTTTGTTTTGGTTTTTCCCCCTTGCACTGTGTAATGGAGCTGTCTTCATACAGAAAATTATTACAGTTTTCGTGCTTCACCGTACAAATTCTGATAAATACCGTCTGTCTTTGATTCTTACAAAATGATCAGTGGATCTCATGAATTAGCTTTGTGCCACTGGGCCCCATGAGCTTTGTGTTGGCTGTGTGAAGTCTGAGTACTCCAAGGGAGGGAGAAGAGGAATACAGAGCAGCATGGATTTTTTATGAAGGCGCTCCAGGGAAACCAGATTTCATCAGCCTCTGACATCTTAACGGAGGAGAAGGCGGGAGACTGCAAACCTGTAAAGCAGCATATGATTGAAGACAAGACAGAAGTATAAGGGTATTATGCTGCAAGCAGGAAAAGGAAAGAAAACAGACTGATGGGATTTTTTTGTTTGTTTTTATATTTCTTATTTTTTGAATTGCTAACTGAAAACACTCCTGTGTATCAGGTGTACTTGGAGAGGCTTCTTACCTACGCTGAGATTGACATCTGCCCCGCCAACTGGAAGCGTATCGTGCTGGGAGCCATCCTCCTGGCTTCTAAAGTCTGGGACGACCAGGCGGTGTGGAATGTCGATTACTGCCAAATACTCAAGGATATCACTGTAGAGGACATGTGAGTCGCTGGAAATTGCCTGTAACACTTAATAAACATAAAAATACTGAAAAGTGCTTTAAAAATATAAAACACTTGAGCAGAAGAGTTCTTCAGACTAAGGTCAGGTATGCCTTCTGTCACTTATTCTTAAATTATAAATGGTTGCAAAACTTAAGATTTATCATTTACTATTACTTGGAAATTAAAGCAAGCATGTAGAAATATCTCTCTGGTTTCTAAATCTTCTGGTTTAGAATTTGGCCTTGCTGCTTACCTGGCCAATTTTTTCTCTGAATCTTATGATGATCTTATGGACTGTAGATGACAAAATCTCTAAATTCCTTGATTTGCGCTCCTATGTGGCAGCGAAAACTAAGCAAGCTTCGACAAACCGCTAGGGCTCAACCCAAACGTATGTAAGCATCTGACTGAAACTGTTTTCTACAACATGGATAAATGTGTGAAAGACCACATTCTAACAAAATATTTTAGTTTTGTTACCAATATTGTTATTTTCAAACTTTATAAAAAATGTCTTAATGAAATCCACAGTGATGAAATGTTGTAGTTGTATTATTTGTTTTAATAAGAAAGTTTTAATAAGTTATATTGAACATACCAGAATGTAACAGAAACATAACAATACAATTTTCATACACTCAAAAGGAGTGGGCAGAAGTATATTTATATTAGCCCTCCTCTTGTCCTGCAACCTTATTCCATCACTTCTTTTTTATCAATACAATAATTAATTTCTTAAAAATGAATTTCTCCAACAACACTGTCACCTGCAATTCCTTTTTAATTTAAAACCTTTTAATTTGTGACAGTTTTCCTTCAAGATTAAACTGTTTAATTTAAGTTTGTCCTTAAAACCTGTTGTTTATAGTGAACTTGTATTTTGCAACACAGTTGAACCATTTTCATTATTTAAGTGCAGATAGAATTGAATTGAATTGAATTGGATTAAATCAAATCATGATTAATCGATTTGGAACCTTATGAGTCGAAATCGAATCGATCTAGAGAATTGGCCATGATACCCAGCCCTTTTGGTCACACAGTTGTTCACAAAGTTGTGAACCTGGCCCCATCCTTGCTTGTGAATGACTGAGCCTTTTGGGGATGCTCCTTTTATACATAATCGTTTCCAATTAACCTGCTCACCTGTGGAATGCTCCAAGCAGGCATTTTTTAAGCATTCCTAAACTTTCTCAGTCTTTTGTTCCACTGTTTTTGGAACATGTTTCAGGCATCAAATTCAAAATTATTAATGAATATTTGCAAAAAACAAAGTTTAAGTATTTGAACATTAACTATCTCTTGTCTTTGTAGTGTGTTCAATTTAACATGCATTGAAAATAAATTAACAAATCATCATATTCTGTTTGTATTTATGTTTTACACAATGTCCCAACTTCATTGGAATTGGACTTGTACTGTCACCTCTGACCTCTGACCTCTGCAGATTTTACTGTGCTGATAGGCTACTCTTGTCCTTGGCTCCAAATTTATTGAGCTTTGACTGTAATCCACCTGTCTGGACATATTTTCGGTCAGTGGAGCTAAACATGTGCTACTGCGGTGCTCTGACATGGCAACTCACCAGACAGTGACTCAGTATCTGACCAGTTTGTCTCATCAAATCCTTACTTCAGATCGTAGCTTTCTGAAGGTGTTTATTCATTTCCCCTCACTTGGTCGCATTAAAATAACTACAGAGAAAGCACAAAAATAAATAGACATGCATGAACTGAATTTGTGCCAGGGCAACTTAAAAGAAGCAGCATTATTAGGCAGAGTTTAGCAACAATGGGGTCTAATTTTAGCTTCTTGATGGCCATGTGTGGGCGAAGAACAAAGCCTAGAAAGAGAGATGAATATTAGCTGCAGTGTGAAATGAATCGCTCGCGACTGAAAAGAAACAGATGAAAGCTGCTATCGTCCACACAGAAAAAATCCCAGTGAGGCTGAGCTGAGGCAATACACAACAAAAGCACTGTCAGGATTTAGGATTTTTCATACCCTTTTTTTGACATAAAATTACATTTTCCTGTGAAAGAAGGCCAAAGTTTAATGGATTCAAAGGATTCAGATTTCATTGAGTTTAACTCGACTTCACTGTCAGGAAGAATTTAAAGTGCCTATGACATGTATTTCCATTAAATCAAATAAAGTCAAAGAAAACTTCTTTATGTTTAAGAAACTTGACATAATACCTCATGAATTTATCCATTTTGTCACATAACTGGCATATTCTTTTGAACTTGGCTCAGTAAAAGTGAAACAGGAAGTGACATAAAAGGGGAACTCTTTCAGAAAAGGAACTCTTTGGTTTTTGCCTATTGAAACAATATTAATTGAACACTCGCTCTTCATCTCTCTCTGATGGAGACTCAAAATAATCTAAAGACATCTTCTCTACAGTCCGTGCTGTTAGGTGTTGTAGCACATTCCCCTTTGACATCACTTCCTGTTGCTGCACATGCAAACATTTCAATAGCTGTTCATCTCAGCAACATGCAATTTTTTAAAAATTAAAATCTTTCTAAAATTGCATTCATGTTGAAGGAATGAGCTGGAGCGAAAGTTCCTGGAGCTGCTGCAGTTCAACATCAACGTGCCGTCCAGCGTTTACGCCAAGTATTACTTCGACCTGCGCTCCCTGGCCGAGGCCAACAACCTCAGCTTCCCCCTGGAGCCCCTCAGCAGGGACAGGGCCCAGAAACTAGAGGTGAGGGGCCACACACACACACGTGTTTGTTCTTGAATAGACTTGAAGGGACCGTGCATTGACTTCCATTCATTTTTTTGACTTTATAGCCTAACCCTGATCATTTACCTAAATATTAACATCACAGGTCAGGGTTAGGTTAACCTGACCCTAAAACTAACCTAAACCTTGGTCCTAAACCTAACCCACAACCCATAATTTGCATTTAGACCCATGGGGACTGGGCATTGGTCTCCAAAAGGCTGCTTTTCTTGGGCAAATTTTCCCCACAATGTAGGAAAAACCTGTCCACACACACACACACACACACACACACACACACACACACACACATATATACTGTCGACAGATTTTAAATCTTCTAGTT
>JAUBOC010000082.1:1052071-1063106 GCA_032275365.1 Anablepsoides cearensis | reverse complement strand
TGCGGACCTAATAATAATTATAAGCGGATTAGAATTTGCGGAACTAACTTTTTCATTAGCGGTGCCCACCACTGATATGAACTAATAATGAACAATCTATCCTGGCTGACCATATAAAGTGCTCATACAGGGTCTTAAAACACTTAACCTTCCACTGTGTGTAGTCCATTAATTAAATAAGTTTAAATATATGTCTCATTTGTTTATTTTTTGCTTATTTTCATGCCATAAAAAAATGCAAAAACATGTCATAGGGATTATTGCAAATAGCACTAAAACACAAGTTTGTGGAAGTATAAATTTTTTAAAAAGGTGTGTTTTTTTATTTTTAAAGGAGTGTGATATTTACAATTTAGTCTTAAACTTTAGCTTCCTACCTATTAACTGTGTTATTTATGGCTTACGTCACAGTCCGGGTAATGCCAAGGCGAGCCCAGCCCCTACCCTGAGTGGAGACTCCGCCCACTTTTTCACAGGACAACCACATTAGTCATGCTGTTTTTTACAACAGTAATGGAGAACAGAGATGAGTGGCTTAATTATGTTGTAGCAAATTGCCAAAGAAAGTTGTTGTTTGTGTAAATATTTTTACGATAGAAAACCCCCCCCCCCCCCCCCCAAGCCCTTGTCTGATGTGGCCACACTGCGCGTGGCCGGTCTACTACTGTTGCACCATTTTGCATCGGCTTATACTAACCATTTATTTTCACGTTTCTGAAGTCCTAACATAAAGGCTGTGTCGGGAGGGCTAATGTAAACAAAAGATTGGGAGGGCGTTGCCAACACCAGCTTATTTGCATAAACAGCTTGTTCATCAAATAAATCAAATGAACATGTTTTGGATAGCCCACAGATGCATTCTACCTTGTTCAAGGACCCCATAAGGTCTTAGGTCCTCTTTAAACTGTGGACATGTTTCCTTTAACTAAGGACAATAACCATTTATTTTTCTTATTGATGATCATTTCTTTCAAGAATTTCATTAGTTACACATTTATATGTCGCTTCGATTTGGTGTAATGGTTGCTTCACCCAATCTAAAGTGTTCAATTTGCATCAACGTCAACAGAGTCATCAATGAAAATCAATTACAATCATGCTGGGGCTGAAAGAGGTTGCATGGACTGGGCTGAGCTCTTTTAAGGACACTTTGTTTTAAGTTCCCTGATTCCATCAGACAGGTCAGACATGCTGTCAGTATGCTTCAGTTTTTCAGTTAGTGATGTTATCTCTGTCAAAACAGACAGAGGACGCCTTCATCAGCTAAAGACACCATTAAGATTTGCATCTCCAGACTATGTTTAGGTACTTAATGGGCTGTGAGGCTAATTGTTCAATTCAAATGCATACGTACACATTTTATGACCACATTTTCTTAAAGTTTTACGCACATTATTGTGTTGGTGTTGCAGCTTGTTTTTATGTGACGTAACATCTGTTTAAGCTCCAGATTATGTTTTGGTAATCTGTTTCAGCTCTCTTTCTTCAGATTTTAGAGGGCAACTCATTTTTACTTTAAAAATGTCTGTCAGTTGCAACAAAAAAAATGTATATGTATAAAAGAACAGAACTCTGGAAACATCTGAGAGCATTTTATTGGCACATGAAAGTCAGCAATGTGAACCAAGAACTGGGGGTTGTAGAGCGGGGCAGTGAAATGGAAAAGAGAGCCTCCCTTGAGCTATTGCATATCATGTCTGATTGACACGGTACACGCTAAGCTTACCTGAGCCCCTGACCTCCCATTTTACTTCTGACCGTGGCTCTTCTCCTCCCTCCTTTTTTCCTGCTTTTCCCTAACCATTTTACTGAGAGAGGGAAGAAACCTGAGGAGGGCCTGATCCAGGGTGGAATGGCTTCAGGCTGTGACCTGCTCTAAGAAGGAATGGGTCAGAGGGGAACAAAGGCCATTCAGGTAAACCGCTTTGAGCTGGCCTAAGCTCCCGGTGCAGATAACAGAGGCTAATGTACTGGAGTTTGAACAGACAGTGACACCAGGTTCAACGATCGACTGTGATGGAGTGTGAGTGAAAGAAAAGAAAAAATAGACGAAAAAACAGTTTGACAGGTGAGTAAACACAATGCTCCGAAAGCTCCTCTAAACATTCCAGAAATTTCTTTGTTAGTGCTGAAAATGTTCCTTGCAAAGGTAGTAATCCTCTTTGCGTCAGCTAATCGTGGTCAAATTCAGAACTCACAAAACACATGAGAGGACTTGAAAGCTTTTCCCCCCACTCTCATTCACAACAAACATTTGTGGACTCTTTCAAAAGGCAGTCAGCCAATATGCTTTGTGTTTGATTAGTACCTGTTCATCAAAGTGCTGCAAACAGAATATTGATGAGTGAGTCGTACAGTTTACTTACAGTAGAAAACCGTCAACTTTCTCACATCTACCTAACTGGTTTTTACTTTAATGACTTCATGGGGCCTGATCCAGCTGATAGGCATACGATCCCTAAATTAGCCTTAAAAAAACTCTAATATTTGAAAAACCTTTTCTTATCACCAGAGCATTTAGTACTGCTTGTGGAACTTCAAGATTTTTTTTTTGGCATGTGAGCACGTCTAACTAAAACTTAGCTTCACTAACCTCTAATCGGCTAAATAAGATCTTAGCTCTGCTAACACTAAACAGCTAAACAGATAAAAATAATAATGCTAATCATTAAGACAGCTGTCAGTCCTCATCTTCCAGTCATATACTGGTGGGACTGACACAAACCTGTTAGTTTTAAAAGGTCTGCTAACAATTTCCAAAGTTAGCATAAATGCTATTCCATTAAATTAAAAGCTAGTAGCGCTATAGGGGAATACTGTTCCCACTGTCATTCATATTTTCTTGACCTCCTTGATGCTGTTCAGAGTCAGCTGGAGCTGGAGCCTCTCTTCGACAGTCAGTAGCTGTGTTGTGGGGGCAGCTGCTTCACAGAAGTTAGAGGAGTCATCCTGGTGGGTTGCTGGTTCAATCCCCCATTACATTTGTCTCAGTCGTATCTAAGAGACTTCACTTCATCGTCTTGCCTGATTGCCAGATTAAAATGTGTTCAGATTAAATAATCTAGTATTGTTTATATAGGCACAAAATTAATTATTCAAGCTTTTACATGAACCCGACTTCTATTCAGATTCTGAATCAAATCTGTATTTGTAATTGTTTTCTGAATTTCAGCACATTTCATACATATCATACAATTACTGACATGTAGAGTTGTAAACTTTCCCTAAAAAAGAAAAAAAAAAACACAGTAGAAGTTCCACTTCCATGAAGAGCATAAACATTGTGTCATTCTGTGGCACCCAGAATGAACCTGCACCAGGTTTTAATAATGGTGAAGACGTTACTGAACTTTCAACCATCAAGACGTTTGATCATTTTGAACTCTTTCAAAGTTTTTATTGCTGACCAACATTTTACTTCCCCAAAACATTAGCATCAGGTTGACATGTGCAGTCAGGTCAGTTTTCCATGATCAGAATAAGTGTTTACATGCACGCTGTTTGGATTATCAATTGACATAAACCACTCCTCGTTCAGATTACAAGTCCATTCTTACCGAGCTGAATCAGATCGGAATTTTCCGATTGTTCGTTTATTCCAATTACTTACATCCATGTAAACATGTAGCTACTGGGCAGGAGGTTGGGTACCAGGACAAGTTCTTTGTCCATCACTGGGCCACATAAAGGCAAGTAATCACTGAAGCCTGACGTCTTATCTATAGCTAAACGGACTCTCCTCCTCTTCCTCTCCCCTCCCCCTCTGTCCATCTTTTCCATCTCCCTCCTCCTCGTTTCTCTGAGCAGGTTTCACTCTTGCGCCTGTCATTCTTCTGCCTTTTGTATTTTTAGTCGGCCTTTTCGCAACTGAAAGCTGCTTTCTCTTCCACCCCCACACGCCCCTCTCTGCTCTCTCCCTATCCCATCTCCGCTCCTGCTCACTCGTTCACTCTAGGGCCTAATTATGAGATAGCTTCTAATAAATACATGTATTTCTTCTACTGAGAAGAGAGGAGTTGGGGTGGGGGGTTGTGCTCTACTTTCTTTCTTTCCTTTTTTTGTTTTTCTGACAGGAGGCTCAAGGAGGTTTTTTTCGTCGTGGTTTCTCCGCTGATCGAAGTAGTCGCCGGGACTGGAGAATTTCTGGGTGCAATAATTGTGGTCTCATTAATTCTTACTGTAATGCCGGGTAGCTAAACAGGCTACGCAATTAGGGGGCTAAGCCCTGAATAGGCTGGCTAATCAGGGGACAAAAGCTGCAGCTCAAAGGCCATTAGGCCTGAAGGAAGTGCTTCTATTGTAGGGAGTGGTCTGTGATGCCTTCATCATCCTGCAAGTCGGGGTGGGGAAGAGACTATTAGGGACGTCTCCCACCTCTAAACCTTTACCGTTCAAATCTTTGCAAAACCTACAGCTTTTGCTGCAAAGGAAAATTGCACTCAGCTTCAGATTATGCCAGATCAACAGCGGACTCCCTGCATACGAAGCAAAATTTAAATTTGTCCGCCCAGGCCTAACTGGACCGTCGATGCTGATTACTGCTGCATTTAAAGTTCCCCATAAAGTGATAAAAAGCTTCTTTTTTTTTTCTTAAATGAATAAATCCTAATTGGCTGTTTCCAGAGATGTCAAGTACATCTAGAGACACTCTCCCCCCCTCCTGCTGTCCCCCTCCGTCTTCCACCTCCTCCCTGCCAGTATGTGTCCCAGCAGCTCACACACTTTCCACTAAATTGTTGATTCAGGAGTTTGAGAGACCTTAACGCCATCTGGGAAGGGCAGGAAGAAAAAAGAAGATTCTTACATTATCTACACCCAATTCTACCCCTCCATCTGTGGGCTTTATCTTTCATCTGTATTAATCATATCATAAGGCATTCAGGCAGCCCAGACAAAGAAATAATGAACTCTCTTGGTCATTAAAATTAAGCATTGAATTACTGACATGCAATTAGCCTGTCTTTTTTTTTGTGGGGACACGCCGAAAACTTTGTCACTTCAGGCAGAGGGAGGAAATACAGTGACTGCTGTAGTCATCAAAACTAAAAGAAAAAAAAAAAAACATTAGGAAAGTGTCATGGCACCAGAAAATCCTGGCAGAAGAAAATCCTATTTAATAGCATTAGATGTAGTACCGGTAGTTCCTCCTCATATAGATAAGTATTAAAAATTGGGATTTGAAAAATATTTTAAAGTGAAGTTTTATGGAATGATTATCAGTTCTTTGAATGGCAGCTGTTTGGAGAGTTTGATTCTGACAAACTGACAAGTTAATGGCTAGTCCGAGTTGGGCCAAGACCAAAGGGAATCATCTTAAAAGAACACTTAGCCTATATTTACAATTTGATGTCAATGTGTTGCTTAGGGTGGGAGATTGTTGCAAAGTGAACTGAATACAAGTTTAATAATTTGTTACTTTACTTAAGTAGAAATTTTGGTTATTTATTTATTTATTTATTTATTTATTTATTTATTTATTTACTTATTTACTGGATAAATTATTTTTCAGCCTACATTTTTACTTCTACTTTTTACATTTTTATGCAATTATTTGTACTTTCTATTCCTTACTTTTTAAAAATACAAAAAATATTTAATTTCTATTTCACTTTGGCTTGTTTCCGTTCTGCCTTGTCATCATACTGTATATGAGGCGGCTCAGTTGATAGAGTTGGACCTTTTTGGGTCTCACTGCCTCCCAGGAACCACTTTTTGACCACACATTCTGACCAAAGTTAGGGGTAGCTTTACAGGAAAAAAAAAAAAAACATTTTATAAACAAGGTATTAGCAGATTTTTATTGATTAGCTTTTTGATTTAAAGGACATTTCATTATACAAATATGCAAACAATGATGTCATCAGGGGGTCAAAAGGTCACAATCCCAAAAGAATATGAAAATTTTCTCTGAGTTTATCACACAGATCCTACATATTCAAGATAGATCTACTTCAGAAAAAAGCCTGTTAACAATATACTAGGCCAGTGGTTCCCAACGTCAGGGGGCATCCCAAATTTGTCAACGTTATATAAGCCTTTATTTTAAATGTAGACCTTTGTTTACAATGATAACCTGATCAATATTATAGTCATTATGGTCTGGACAACAAGGCTTTTTTGGGAGGTGGTTGTGTACTTTAGATCCCTGTGGAGCGGCCTAAGCTTTTGTCCTTTATAGGCTTTATTTTCCCCATTACTTTTACTTTTATACTTTAAAGTAGTTTTACAACTAGTACTTTTATACTTGAGTAAAAAGCTTGAGTCGATACTTCTACTTTTAAAAAAGTATTTTTAAACCTATCTGTAATTTTACCTAAGTAATGAATGTGAATACTTTTGACACCTCTGATAATAATTCACAGTGAGCTGCTGTTTTTGGAACTTTTGCTTGCAAATAACCATATTTCATGTTTTGTGTTAGAACTTTGTATATATTTCATGTAAATACCCACATAAGGGTGGAATGCCCTCTCTGAGTCATTTGGAGTTTCTGCCCTAAGTGGAGGAGTTTGTTCACGGGTGTTGTGGGAGGCAGATCAATAAGGGCGTTGCTTCGGTTGGTCGTGGTAAAGAGAGTTGAAAGGTAGAGCTCTCGATTTACTGGTTTGTCTTATGTTCATCACCTCGGATCATGACAGAAAAAAAGGAGATCCTGGATACAAGTCGCCAAAATGAGCTTCCTTTGTAGTGTGGCCGGGCTCAGCCTTAGAGATAGGGTGAGGACCTCTGTCATCCGGGGGGGGGGGGCAAAGTTGAGCCGCTGCTCCTCAGCAGGGAATGGAATCAATTGAGGTTGTTCATCTGATTAGAAGGCCTCCCTTTAAAGCTGTTCCAGACACGTCCTGCTAGTAGGAGGCCCAAGGGAAGACCCAGGAGTCACTGGAGGGATTATCCTCTCTGGCCTGGGAATGCCTCGGATCCCCCAGGACAAAGTGTTGCAGAGGAGAGGGAGGTCTGGGTTCCCCTCCTGGATCTGTTGCCTCCGCGGCTCGACGACAGACAACCGGTAGAAGATGCTGATGAAGAGCTATAAACTTTTGTAGACTAGATCTCTTTTAATACAGTAGCAATGCACTGTGATCTTAGCTGTGTTTGGAATACTGTAGCTCATCAGTCCCATCAGGATTAAACTAATTATATAAAGTGAGGTTGTTCATAGAGCTGTACAGAAAATATAAGATGGTGATGGTGAATAATAATTGCACAAATTCGATTCACTGAACCTCACTTTAAATTGTCTGAAACATCTCTTTAATGAACACTCCTCATCTGCCTCATTATAGAGTGGATTGTACTGCTGCCTCTGGATTAAGGATTATATTAATGTTAAGTTTCTCTTGCTCTCTCTTTGTCTCGCTCTCTCTCTCTCTCTCACACACACACACACACACAGACACACAAACAACCACACATTATTCTAATAACTGAACAAACAGATCCCTACTCCATTCGCTGTAACGCCAAATCACCAAAACAACAACAAACTGAAGAATACAAACATTATTTTTAGGGAAGGTGCACCTTTTGCATTCTCCTCGCTCACTCTTACTTCCAATTACACTAGCAGTTGCCTTAGTAATTCTATGAAGGGCAAAAAAAAAATCACTGTGCTTGTTAGTCAAATCCACATTCGGCAGCCCTTTTTCATAGCAGCACAGCAGAGGTTTGACAAGCTGTTTACGCTAAACCTGAGTAAATCAAATTCAGAGTTTGCCTTCCCTTCACCAGTAATCTCATTTTGTTTACCGCTAGGGTTAAGTACATTAGCATCTGCAAGGTCTGTCTGTATTTACTTTATTTGTCCTTACTGTAGCTGGCACTGAGCCAAACAGGGACTACTGTTAGGAAGTGAGGCTGAGCAACTGTATATTCATGAACACTTTGCTCCTAATCTGACAACGAGGGAAGGATCCAGAGCGGCAGACGGGCTAAAAAGTGACAGAATATGTAGTTTTTGCATAAAATAAAGGAGGTAAAATCTCTTCAAGCGGCAATGTTTTTATTGCTCTTCTTATGGGTGCCTGTATGGGAAAAAAAGGCATGACTGAGGAAAAAAGTATATCGAACCTCTTTCAGGAAACCAAATTACACACAGAATTTTGGTTTCTGTTAGATCATTTCAGAGTTGTTAAAGGAGAGTATTGTGTATTTTCCAGGCACAAAGGTAAATTATACCACAATTAAGTAATAATACGTTCAGTTGTTATGAAAATGCTGTAAATATCAAAAATACACTTGACTGTGCATCTAAACACCTTAAAATTGGCCTCTGCTTCTTTAAGAACCTCATACCGTTTCTGGCACTCCCACTTCAGCACATCTTCACAACAATGTTTCAGAGGAGGGGTGCTCTGTGGGGTCATCCACAGAGCTCATTTGGAGACTGGAGCTCATTTGCAGACTGAGCTCCAGGGAGGAGCCTTGTGTAAATGGGCGGAGCTTTGTACCAGCAATAGTTTAGGCAGCTCCACGTGGCTACCACAGGAGATTGAAGGATTTCTCAAACATGTATGAATGAGTCAAAGCAACACTTTGGGTATGTTTTTGATGATGAAATGACATTGTAACATGATATAAAGATCAAAAAAGTCAATTTTGCATAATACCCGCCCTCCTAAGGTACTCAACACAGGAAAAGCGGGTAATCTGAACTTTTAAGTAACCTCCGGGTCATTACCTGTCAGGTTTCCACGTCTTTATGGGATTTTCTCTCTGGGCCTTTCAGAGTGAAATGGGTTGGTATCAGATGTCATGTGTATGTGGCATCTTGTTTGTCCACAGTTCCCGGGTCAGACCTCGATCCAGGTTCCCATAACCTGTGGCCTCCACACTGTGTTTAACATGAACACAATGGAGGGACTGCTTTTAGCCTAAAGAAATGCTCAAAGCCAAACATCACGCATTCTTGCTCTCAGTATTCCAGCAAGTTGGAAAATAATTGTGCAGTAAAACAAACAGAGAAAAACATTTTATAGATTTGATGACTCAACTTAAAAATAGGTGTATTTGGAACGTCAGAGTGAACCAGCTCAAACTAAAAGTTGCCTTTGATCTGTCATTTGTGATTGCATAAAAAAGAGATGACTAATAATAACAACTCTTACATGTAGATCAAAATGTAAAAATATCTATGAGCAAAATGAGCTCAAATTTTGTGCGGACCTTCCTTTAACAATTATTTTTGGGGAAAAAAAATCTGCAGAGTATTAGAAGCTACAATTAGTCAACTTGAAATATTCTTGCTGCTACATTTTCTATGTTTTTCAGCGAACATGTTTCACATTACATCATCCCCCCATCAACATCACCCAACTGAGTTGTTTACGCCTCCATTTTGGATGTTGCTCAAATCTACTAAACAGTCAGAGTTGTGTGGTATATAAGTGTAACATGATGAAATCAGATTACTACCAAGGACTCGACAGTGATGCCAGGTGTCGCTATGATGCCTGTATTGTGGATTGTGGGTGAGAACCTAAAGTCAGACTCCACTGCTGAGCAGAAAGCTGGTGAACTGGCATCAGTGTTAATTCTTGTTATTTTAAGATAGTTCTTTGTGAAAGCCTCCTAATTCTTCTCTGTGCACATTTACCAGTCACAACACCCACCTCACTCAGCGCATATTGTTTATGTTAAAATGCAATCAATTTTAAACGACGGGACGATATTTGGCATTTCCTATCTGGCAACCATGCCAGTCATCTACAGTATACTGTATATAAGCCTAAGCCAGACATCCTCAGTAACCATTTGAAGTTGTTTCACATCAATCTTGGGTTCAATTATAACATTGTCTTATTGTGTGTGTTTTGGTATGAACAGATGCTCATCCAGCTCACAGGTGTTGAAAGCTTCCAGGATCTCAGCTCTTCATGCCTGAGCTTGATTTCCTCCTATTTTACAGTTTGACTGCAGCTGCCTCCCCAGGCTTCAGCCAGCCTGCTGCAGCGCTGAGAGGTTTCAGTGAGTTTTAGCCCCATGGCAATGCAATCTCTATATCCCAAATGTAATTATGGGGATAAGACATTTTCCCTCTGTGGTGAAGGCCAAAGTTTTCGGTCATGGTGTGTTGCTGATTTGATTTGATTTAAAACTTGCACGGCATGTCCCAGAGAGCTGCGGGGGCTTCTGCAGCTCAGTGTTCGTACAGTAGCTGTTAAATGCATGGGTTAGTTTCTCTTTCTCAGAATTAGAGCTGCAGAGACATTTTGTGGGGGGCAGGGGAGCGAGCCTTAGACCTGTTTTTGTCCTGTTTAGTAAAGGGCCACGAACAGTGGGACATCCCCGCCCCATCATCCGTTCACACAGACTAAAGACTGATAACCGTGCACATTATAGCAGGAAGCAAGGCCAGGTACCTCATTGCGTCTGTCTGAGGTATTTTACTTCAACGTGTCAAAGTAACAAATGTGTGTAAAAACAAAACTTCAACCAGGGAGGGGTGAGTGTCAGTAGAAAACCTTCTGCTTAGTTTAGGTTAGTACACATTCACACACATAAACATAAACCATAAACAGCACAGAGTTACACTAATTTCAGGAGGACTCACTCGAATGTTCAATGAATAGATTTCGCCAATCTTGTGTAGAAAAGCAGACAATAATTAACATCATACCTGCTTTAGATAAACAAGCTCAGTTTGGTAAAACGAAGTCCAGTAAAACTGACGAGATAGCAGCTAATTCAAACGCAGCTACAATTAAAACAGACAGCTGTCGTCCTAAAACAATTCTAATCACCAAATTTTCAAGAGTAATGTGAATGCTGGTTTGTAAAACTTTACGCTGCCTTCAGTTTCACATATAATTACTTATAGGTTATGGAATTCTGTGGTTATTACCTACGCCAAGGGAGGAGGTAATGTTTTCGGTCGCGCATGTCTGTCGTTCATCCATTCTGTCATTCTGTCGTTCTGTCGGTCTGTGGACAAAATTACTTAAAACTTGTAGACGGACTGACATGGAAATTTTACCACATGTGGGTATTGGCCAAAGGAACACACCATTACATTTTGGTTATGATCCGGATCACGATG
>JAUBOC010000082.1:1035196-1051791 GCA_032275365.1 Anablepsoides cearensis | reverse complement strand
CCCGACAACATAGCTCCTAGGATCATTGGGACACTCAAACCTCTCCACCACGATAAGGTGGCAGCCCAGGGAGAGGAAAAAAAAAAAAAAATACACAAGTTTTATTTTTAACATTCACCTCTATGAAAGTTAAAGTTTAAAAGTGGTTAAATCAGCTGCTCTGAGCAGATAGACGTCTAAAGCAGATTTTAAAACAAAACCGATCTTCAAACTTTCATATTGACTGTTTTATAAACATTTTTTATCAGTTTTCCATGATATATTGGATTGTTGCTGCCACTATTTTCTTTGATCATGTAATGTGGTAACAACATAATAGTATGATAAAGAGTGCTTACATGAACAAAGATAAGTTTTGTAGTTGGGGCTGTTATACGATGACAGTTGGTATTGGTCAAACTAGCTATTAGCTCATCAGTCCAGATGATAATAAACCTTTACTTTGAACTGAGGCCTCCTAAAGAACTATCTAAAACAGATTAGATATTAATTGTTCATTTTTTGCTTTCAGCAGACTAACATTAAAGTTGCTGAACGATCCCTTTAGACCTTAATACTCTAAAAGCTGAATCCAGCAAAACTGAAACCTCACCCCAAAAAAACGTCACGTCTGTCTTAATTTTTCTATCATTCATGTTTTGAGGTCTTGAATTTTTTTCCTCATCAGACAAACATCTGTATAACTTGACCTTAAAAACACATTTACTTTCTAATACCATAAATGCATCAGTTCAAATAAGAGCAATAAACACACTGCATATGATGGATTTCAGTTGATTTTTGACCCTCCTGCTACCTTTGGGTCAAAATGCCCCGCAATGATGTGTCATTTGGACCCAAATGCAGCAGGAGGGTTAAATTCCTCACTTCCATTCATGTTGCGTTACATGTCCTAATGCTAAAACACTTCCAAAGAACACACCAACAGAAGACGCTGCTCAGCTGGTTAAAATTTAATGGGAATGCCAACGCCTGCAATGTAGTTACTTTTTAACCATGCACTTTGTTAAATATTCAACAAATGTTACATTCCTTTACCTTTAATGGTGTCTTGTAGCTCCGGTGCTTGCTTCATCTCTTCCTTTCTCTCACTTCTTGTTCTCTCCTGTTGACTTTGATGCCCAGGCCTCTGCTTAATTGGTATTGCTGTTGAGCTTTTCCGAGTGTGAAACAACAGAGCGTCACACCTCAAACATGGCGTTTATTCATTATTTTGCAGGCAGTTGTCTGACAGCAGGAAGCCTTATTAGGCAAGCTAATTTATAGGGTGACTGGCAGTCCAATTAGATTTAATTGGAGGCTGATAGAAAAGCCTTTAGAGGTAACCTGTGCTGACTCTGGCCACCACTGCATTCTCACACAGGGACACGTTCTTCCTCCTCGTGTGACTGTCGCAGTCGTTAGATTAAGCCACTGAGTTAAACTCCTGTAATCAGGTGACAAAGACGTATTCATGGAGCTTTGGCTAAAGAGAGGGTGCTGTGAGAGACTCATTTAGCAACATTTTCTTTTAAAACAGGGGGGAAATATGTGTGTAAAGGTGCTCTGTCTTCTTTAAACATTTAAAATTCAGTCTTTTTTCAGAGATTTATGTATATAAAAATCACTTTAAGCAACTTCAAAATCACATTTCTACATTATTGCATCTTTGTTTGGTAGTTTCTGTGTCTTTTGTCTTTTGCTTTGCATTCAGATCTTCAACGTTCTCTTGTCATTGCTGCTCCTTTGGCTGCTCTTTTCTGCAGGGACCACCACAGTGAGTGAACTTGCAGGAAAGATTTGATAACAGTTTTAAGCCCTTCCTGATGCAACCTGGGCTCGTGCCAAAATCAAAATTTATTTTTTAAATTTGGGTATTCTGTTTATTATCTGATTTAACAAAAAAAAAAAGAATATCTCTTTATGGTTGAGATAACCTGTCACGGCCCAAATTCAGCTTTAAGGGGAGTTTTGTCTCTTTAAAGGGCCCGTTCGAGGCCTAAGGTCAAAGATAGTTTTCTTGTTGTTCCACTTGAGGTGACCCCGACAACATTCACATTATGATTTTTTGCAAGCGGTCTATAAATTGTAAACAAAGCCACGCTGGTGACAATCATTGCTCACACTGGGCAGAAATAATGCAGGTGACTTGTTTAAACTTTCGTTGTTTTTATTTAAAAGCATACCTGAGCTACAGAGCTCCAAAGAGAGCTTGATTTTATTTTGTTTTTCTTTTTTTTGGTTTTGGTTTTGTCAAAAAACCTTTAGTAAGTTTTGTAAACATCATACAATGTATTTCTGTTAAAAGTCATAGCACACTTCACGCCACGTGTTTTGTATCATTTGTACGCTGTTTAGACGGAGGTAATCATAAATCGTTACTGAAATGGAAAACTGCTTCCCAAGATGTATGTAATGACTTAATATTATTTTGCAAATATTCAAAATTGTGGTTTCTTTTCAACTTATTGTTTAGATATGTAATCATTGGCAGACTTGTACATATTACATTGATGCAGTTTGTGACTGGATTGGTGCCACATGGTTTTCATGCGATGATTGAATGGACTGTAAAGTTACTTTCATTTTGGTAATGTGGTGCTTCTTTTTTGAAAAAATAATATATATATATATATATATATATATATATATATAAAGAGAAGAAGAAAACTCATTACCAATAAGGGCAGATGGAGAAAATAGATACTTTGACATAAATATCGTATGATTTATTGCTTTTGGACAGGGCATCATTATGTTGCAGCCTGATGCAAGTAAACACAGGCATTCTTTGAAATACCATTTGCCATTCTGAACTAATAGTTTTTGTTGTTCACGCCAACCTGGATGTCTGAGCTTAACTAAAGCCCGGGGTTAGTGTGAACGAGGAGGAAGCTGCTGTGTCATAATTCACTTCAGGAAGCTGTAAAGTCTTTTATTTTGTCTCAGAGCAAAACTGTAAAAAGATTTTTGTGAGCTCTTGCAGAAACACAGAGGATGGACACGTGTCATTTTTAAGTGTAGTTGTAACATAACTATTTCACCTGTGACACGCCACCTGCAGAATAATGTAAGGAGGGGTTAGGAATGTGAAGAAGAAAAATCTTAGTTTATTCAACTGGTTGGAGTTTATAGCTGCATGTCACGCTATTATTTTCAGTTTAAAACTCATCATGGTGTTTGAGTATAATGAAGCAGTGCAGAGCCACATCAGCTCCTCATGATTATTGGAACAGGAATGCAGATTTGAGCTATTTAGCTTCATTAAAACCGCTTCTGGGAATGCAATTACGAACGCGAGCGGTCCTCGGCTGCAGCTCATTGGAATTCCCGCCGTATGAACGCGAGCGGCTCGGTTTCACCTCAGCAAAAGGCGCACAGCAGACAGACAAGCTGTCAGAGTCGTTATCGTCAGGACTTTATCTCGTTAATTTGGTAGATGGGAGCGCGGGTATTTGCCCTGTGGAAAACTAAACACACTCACGGAGTTTCTCTCAACACTCCACCCCCACCCACCCCCGCCGCCTCCCCACCGTCCCTGCTCTGATTCATGGAGAGAAGCAGCGAGGCAGCCAGGGCCCACACATCGCCTGCAGCCATATCACACCCAACAGCCTGGATGGAGTCAATATGACCCCGGGCGGAAAGAAATGGTGCTTGGAGCTGGTCCCACTTAGTCTGAAACCTGGCACAGGGCTCCCATTCAATATAAGCAGGCCTCCCCTCCCTGTACACACACATACGCACATCAGAACCAGCTTTGTGGCTCACACTGAACATCCTCTTGCGTTTGCTGCATACCGTTTCTTTCTCGGCGCTTCATGTAGGTGGTGGGGAGACGCAACATTTTAACATTTCAAATTTGACTTGACAGAAGATACCTCTATTCCCCACCCCCGTCCCTGTTGAGTAAAAGGAGAAAAGGGTTGGAGAGGAGGCGGAGTTCGGTGATTATTTGCTTCGCTGCCCCCCCCGACCTGACTGTGCACCGATCGAACCGGGAATCCAACATTTCTATACTTTCCTCGGTTCACCTGTGGAAGTTTGTGGAAAAATAATAAAATGGAAAAGAGAGGAAGCATGTTTCAACTCAGCCTGACGCGTTCATGCACACAAACCCTTTACTTTTCTGAATGTTTAAGGCTCGGCTCACGCTGGGTGACAACCATTCTCTCCACAACCGGGCTGGAAAATTTTGGTAAACCTCCGTTAGCGTAAAGACAGACATGATAATGCTATGCTTCAAACACTCAAATAGTTTTTCTCTGTTATTTTCTTGATCTGAGAGAAGCTCTTATGCACCTTTGCACACTATATGCCTATAAAAAATGTGTTTTCCTCTTTTGTTGCTATTATCAATCATTCATGCTCAATATCAAGTGATCTACTTGACAAAATGCAAACCCCTCTTCAATGATGAATTGAAATCAGATTTCTCCAAAGTAATGCCAGTAAAATAACATAAAATAAGTGATTGCATACATGTGCACCCCATCCATATTTTCAGTTGCAGGCTGAGTCATTTCTACCTTCTCCTCTCTGTCAACGCTCTCTGGTTTCATTTAAAAGAGACAATCTTCAGATATTGTCCAAGATTAACATCCAGGGTGGATATAGCTGCTAGCAGCCTCGCGCCGATGACCTATCCATGTCATCATTTACCCAGAATGCTTTGCCTGTAAACAAAATGCCTCTGTCCTTGTTAAAATATATTTTTAAAAATTTACAAAACTAAACAGCCTATTTTTACAGTCTTTATTTTACGGTTAAAATAAATGTTTATCAAATAAACTCTAATGTTACAACTAATTGTGGATCCCTTTAAAATTTAGAAAATGCAACATTTGTTTTTTTTTTTCATTTTGAGTCTCTATTCTCTAACACTAACATGCCATCTTAAATGCAAGGATATTAGTAAGGAAAAGGAAGAAATGTGGTTACATCCACTACTCATATGTGGTCTTCAATTATTAAGTTATGCCAGCCGTTATTTTGAAAGGGTCGTCCACAATGTCAGTCAGAATCCCACCCTGGTTGATATATGTGGCGGGATTATTATTCATTTTGTCAGCTGAATATTTATGACTAAAACACACATTTGAGGCAAAGCTGTACAAACACTCCCCTTGTTGAGCCCTGCTTAGACATCTCAAAGAGAATATGCGAACACAAACTGCTTCGTAGCTGTGCGTGTGTGAAGAGTTCTGTCAGACGTCTGTTTACCATTTCACGTTCCCAGAGGCACAAACCTCTTGACAGAGGCTACATCTCCTTTTCCTACGGAGCGACGTCTTGAAAACAGGAGCGTTTTGCTGACGTTCTTTTAAAGGTGGGAACAGTGTCAGTCGAACAACCTCAGAGGACAGATTGTGGTCAAAGAAACTTGCCTTGTAAAAAAAAAAGATACATAAAATGATGGTGTGTGTTTTTCTGATACAGAAAACTGCAAACATGACAGCACAGTTGCATTCAAGGTTTAAAGATTTAAAAGTTTTGAACATTTTAACATGTTTTGGTGATGTTTAATAAAACGCTAGAGCACACACAGGCAAAATGTGGCCCGAGGGCCAGAAGCAGGCCTTAGACTGTTTCTGTCTTGTCCTTGGCATCCTCAGATAAGAACAGAACATCATAAAATAAATTAATAAAAGCAGTTTTGAATTATAGAATCTTAAGTCATATTACCTTTGAATAAGGTTGAGTAAACTACGCCTAAACGCTTCTTTGCAAACTAAGGTTGGTGATTTTACTGGCAGAGCCTGACTGAAAGTGATAGCAAAAAGACAGAGATTTACAGAATATAGGTAAACAATACAATCTATTAATTCCCAATGGTGAATTCTTTCTTTTCTTTTTTTTTTCATTTTTCCCATAACTCATGTGGGGCAGAGGGCATGCCAACTAAGGTGCCTGGGAAGTTAAGGCCATTGATTTTAGGCCCACAGTGGGAAAAATGTGGGTGGAAGCAAATGTGGCTGCTTCAACTTCCCCTTAGACCTTTTTTGTACCTGTCAGGGAAATTAAACCTGCAACCTCCCAATCACAGACTCACCTACTCTAACCTCTATTCCCCCACTTTGGCCTTTTTTTCATGCATGCATAATTACTTTTAGGTCAAAGTACATTTTTGGCTTTATATAAACTGTTTTTTTGTAGGAAAAATGGTAAAATTATAAATTTACCCCTGGTGCAGTCCTGTTTATCCAAACAGATAATGTTTTTTTTTACTTTTATTTTATTTTGTCATTTACAATCAAACATCGGTACATTAGCAGCAAAAGTTAGCTATATGCTCTCATGTAAAAGAGTAAACTTATAAATTGTACATTTTGCTGTATGTTTTTGCATGGATTTTTGCAAAGCTATTGGAGTACTAAATTGAAAGTTGTGAGGGAATTGAAAAGAAAATCGACATAATAGTAATAAAGTATTTTAATATCAATGCAAATGTAACCTTTGCCTTTAGCAACAAGTATATCCTTGGCCTAAATAATCATTTCTTTAATTCTTTTGATTGACTTTAAGCTCACAGATCACTGCTTCACAGCCCAGCAGAGATAGATTTCACTGTTGTCTTTTAGTATGCAAATCATCTGTCTTTGTAGAAGGACAGCTCGTGGCTTCTAGGTTTCTATTAGTTTAATATCCATCCTGATGCTTCACTCTGTCCTTTTGTTACTGTGCAACAACAACAACAACAACAACAAAAAGTCAGACATTTAGCAGGAGTTGACGCAACAAGCTTTTAGTAAGGCAATTTCTATGGTAACACTCCTCAGGAACATTTTCATTTTCAGCATCAAATGGGTAAAAACGTAGCCGTGATAATTAGCTCTATGTGCGTGGCTTAATATGTGTGTGGAAACCTGCTTTAAAGAACTTCAAAAAGCCTGAAGGGAAAAAAAAAAAAAAAAAAGAACACAGTTTGCTGTTTTTCACGACATCTCACCACTCGCTCTGCTGTCACTCAGCATTAAGGGCTGGTTTTGCCTGTTGTATTTTCCTTTTGTAATCTAAAACACCCTCGTTCTAAAACAACTCTGCTAATTACTTTATTTAATCAGGCGCCATGCCGAGGAATTATTTTTGTAGCCTAAAGCTAAATTTGAACCTGCAACAATAGCTTTCGGAATATCAGTTTGAGAGATAAAAAAAAAAGAAAAGCTTTAATAGTTAATCCTGGGAGCTGGTATAGCGGCACATTTTGAGTTGCACTTTCATGTGAACCCTTCAAGATCACGAGGACTCTGATATGGCTCCGTTTCACCTGAGGATAATCGGAAAAACCGGCGCAATTAGTGCAGCTGAGCGGGGAACCGAGATGGGTACAAATTTAAGGCATCGATTCCCAGCAGCCCAACAGCAAATAAGACAGAATGTCCCTGGAATCATGTTGTCCCCTTTTCTAACCACACCTGTTCCTTTCCCCAGCAACCCCCACCCACCCACCACCACCCCTCCAATCTCCCTTTTTTTTCCTAGTTTTGAAATGGAGAACTAAAGCACTGGGCATCAAATGGTGTTTGAAAGACTTAAAAAAGACTGGGTTTGTGGATTTGGTGATGGTGGAAGGGGGGGGGGGGGATGAAAAAGAAAGGGAAAAAAAAATCAAAGCAAAATCGGCAGAATGAGGACTTTCAGAAGCCGCGGCACAGTTGAACTGAGCAGGCCCAAGTCCTGTGAAAAGAAATGGAGACAGCCTGAATGCAAATTAAATCCTCCTCATTCCTGCAAATATTGTCTTAGCCATTAGTGCGGGCTTGACTAGAAAGGAGTGGTCCCACTCATTGTCGCTCGGCCAGGGAGAAGTCAGGGGAAGAATTCTTTTCAGTGGCCGTCTTGGGGGCTCAGTGCACTTGGGCGCTTGTTTGGTACCATTCAAACGCCACAGACCGTGGCAACAAAGAGAGCTTTCAGCGTACCTCACTGTAAAAGCATGTGAAAAAGAAAAAAAAAGGAGTTGGATGGGAGGAGGGGGAAACGGGGCTTGTTGCGGGGCGATGAGGGAGAGTGCAGCAGCGGAAAAGTTTAGGTGTAGGTCTTGAGTGGGACTGGGGCCGGTGTGTTGTTTTTTTAATCACCTGCCTTTTTTTTGTAGCTGGGATTTTAGAGGCCTTGTGCAGTTTGCGGCACCAGGTGAGGAGTTGGTGGCGTTGCACACCAACATGTCTTTGAGAGACCCATTTAGCCTTCTTTTTAAAGTAACACCCGTGAGAAAGCAAAAAGAGCCAGTGCAGCCTAAATGTATACATGCATTTCTTCATAATGATGTATTTGTAGATATTTTTAAAGGATCTTAGGTCTGTTCTGCACCTCTTGTTTTCCCTCAAAGATTTCCTCCTCTGACAAAGCTGAAGTATGTTAACTGACCCTGAGTGACATTTGAAAACATGATATTTTTAAGGCATTGCACACGTGAAAATGAGAAAAAGAGTTCACTGTCTGTCAGTTCTAGGGTTTTATGTATTGGTGCATCAAAGAAGTGATTCTAAAATGATTAAAATTTTCAAACCTTGTTAAAAGCACGAGTTTTGGAGCATATTGATCATAACACGATGCCAAGAAGGAAAGTCATTTATAATGACGTTGGAGAAATGATACACATTAATCTGGGAGAGGTTAAAGGTTATTTCCAAACTATTTGAAGTCTATTTTACAGTGAGAAATATCATTCAAAGTAGTAAAACATTTAAAGGGATCTATTGGTAGAGCTGTTGCCTCTCAGCAAGAAGGTTGCTGGATCAAACCCTGGCCCAGGGACCTTTCTGGGCAGCCTTTGCATTTCAGTGCATTCATGAGTTTTCTCCAGATACCCTGGTTTCCTCCTACAGACCAAAACTTGACTGTTAGGCTAATTGGTAACTCTAGGTGTGAGTTAGAGAGTGAATGGCTGTTTGTCTCTGTGTCCCTGTGACCTGTCCATGCTGTCCTCACACAGTTACTGCTGGAAATGGGCACCAGTGACCCCCGTGACCTTGAACGTAAGAAGCAAGTATAGATAAAGTTTAGATGGATGGTTTGATGGATGTGCGTACTCGATCTGTAGCTAAAAAGTGGTTGTTTGACATTTGATAGACTCTGAAACACACCGAGCCAAATTCCTGGGAAACCTCTTTCAATGCAGTATACGTTACATCCCAGGGTTTCTTCTTGTTAGAGTCTATATTTCAGGAAAAAAAACACAAAAATTCAGATATGCGTTAGTTTGTCTACAAATCTGTCCCGGTTAAAGCTCCACAGTTTTTGTTAGACAGATACCTCAGTGCATGTTTTATCTCCATTCTCCAGACTAGAAACCTATAATGCACAGTGCCATGTTTGATGAAAAACAAACACAACATGTCAGCACAAGAACCCTATATTGACTGTCGGCAGTGCTGGAAGGGTGATGCTTTGAGCTTGTTTTGCAACCCATAGGACCTGGACATCTTGCAGCCTCCTCAATGATCCCAAACACAGCAGCAAATGTACAACAGAATGGCTGAAAAAAAGAAGAATCAAGGTTTTGAGTTCCATTCAGTTTTTTTTTCATTAAAAAATGATGTTGTGTATTCTTTTTACACTTAAGCTTAGACTTCAAAAGTTTGACAACCAGTACAAAAAACATTAGAATTAACAGAAGATGGACTTTTCCTTTTCAAATAATGGGATCTAATAAAAAAAAAAGTTCCATTTCCCAAAAGGAAATTCAAGAGCCTTCTGCTGAATTCATCTTCTCTAAAACCAAACACGTGTGCACACGGACGAATCCTTTACCTTCAAATCCACATAGGAAAATAGAGTCTTCACTGCACAAAAGGAGACAATTCACAGAAGCGCCAAGGTTAGAAATTTGCCACGGGCCTTGCACACTACTGAGCACGAAGAAAGACTTTTTATACGGCGCGATAATTCACAAAGCGCATTCGTACGAGTCAAGGAATCTGTGCGGAAATACCGCTCAGGTTTGTGTTTGTGTGTATAGGTGGAGCTGAGGTGTGTGCAGAATAGCCCTTGGCATCCCTATTTGTTTTGACTGCTGCGTTTACAGCTGCTGCATAGCATGAGTTAGGAAGGGCCTGGCCAAAGTCAAACAACCAAATTCTTACTTTTCGTCTTCTTTCACTCTTCCTCCTCTCGTGTCTTTAGAGGAATGGCTCCCGGCCAGCCAGCTGTATAATCAAGCCCTTCAGTTATACTTTATTGACAGATGCTACCTCCAGCCTTACTTGGAGGAATACGGTTTGTTTTCTGAACCTCTGTGAAAGATTGAATTACACGGCAGGATGATATTTACTTCGGAAGGCTTTGTTAATATTGGACTACAGCCGCAGAGCAGAAGACGGGGAATGCTTCCTTTCATTTTAGCAACAAGGAGAAAACTTCAACCCTGCACTAAATGGAAGAAAGTAGCATAAAATAACAATAAAGAATAAATTTAGCTTCAAATTTACTTTGTGACTATAAGTCTCATTTTCAATGATACAGTATACATTTAGTATTAATGGAATCATTTTTATTCTTCTAGTGAGAAAATTAAAAAATATTTCCATGTAAATTTAAGGGCATCAACAAGATGCTGCTATTTTGTCAAATCAGCTATAATTTTCTCATGCACTTTTCACATACACAAAAAAAAACTTGAAAATTTTAATTTCTGTGTTTGTCTGTTCTTGTGTTATAAAAACAAAAACCTAAATTTTTAAACAAATAAAAATAATTAAAGGCTAGTGACATTGTCCTCCATCTTTCAGGTATTATACTAAAATTATATTATGATGTTTTAGCCAAACCTGGTAAATGACAATTTCTTATGCAACGTTGCAAGATCTATAGAGCTCAGAATATGTTTTAAAGCTATTTCTCAGCTACCACATCTAAAATTAGCTCAACATCTGTAAAATTGTCTGAGTTTAAGCTATTTTTGTGTTGGCTAAGGCCAATTAATTATGGTGGCCATCTTGAACTGAGTTGACAGTTGTGCAATAAGTGAATACTTTCAGAGAGTTTTATTCAAATCCATCCAGGGATGGATGAGATATTTTGCCAACAAACAGAAAGGGTTGACTCCAACTGTTACTGACAAATTTGTGAGCAAAAATACTGTACGCATATGTAGTGGTCATAGTAAGTGTTGGGGATGACTCTCAGCTACTACTACAGCAATACCTGTAAAACTGACTGAACATATTTGTGTGTGCTTAAATTCATTGGCTTTCTGAGTTTGCTGCTTCTAGCTACAAAACAACAAAAACCACTCTGAATTATTGCATTTTGCTGCTTGGTTTAGATTCGTCTAATGCTTGTCAGCCAAGAAATCTTCGCTCTCGCAAACAGAGGAAGGCAGAGGATGCCAAGACAATCAAGACAGAGGAGATGGCTGGTTGGTGTCAGTGACAGATGGAATGGATAGGCTGACTTATTTATTTTAAGGACAGTATCTTCTATCTCTTCTTGCCAGCCTGTCAGTTCCCCCTTTTATCAATGCCTCTGTGTTGTTTGGAGAGGGGACAATTTTTCCTGTCTTACTGCTGCAGGGGAGAGTGATACATGTTTACAGCACACAATGGAATAAGATACACACACAATAATAAAAAAACTGATTTTTTTCATATTCACAAATATGATCACAGCCACAAACCTTGTAGCTTCTTTAGCTTGAGAGATATTTGAATAAAAACAACATTCTTGGTATTATCCATTGACGTCAGTGGTACAGACTCACATATTACTCAGACTTTAGCTCTAAAAGTACAACATGATGGTAAGTGTAAACTGGACATGTTAACTTTAGTTTTGATAAAAGTAAATAGAGCCACTTCATCTGTTTTTATTTATGTCAGTGGGTTGTAGCATTTTGTTATTACTTTTGACCTTTTCAGTGTTTGTCTGTGTTATTGTGGGTACATGGGATGTAATGAAGTTTTGTCAGTGGTCCCAGTATTATCTGCTGCTGGAATAATACCTTGCACAGTAATGTGTTGTTATTTTGCAGAACTAAACCCAGAAGAAGTGCATACATAAGTTTTTGCTCACAGCTACTCTACAGTATGCTATCAAAATGAAGAAAACATGTTGAGGAAGGAAACCCATATATTTTTCTCCCCAGAGACAATTTACAATCGTTCTTTGGGGATTACAACGCAGACAAAATCCTTCTTAGTGAGTTCTGGGTCTGCCATGGAGTGGGACAGGTCAAGAAAACCTCCAAATAGAGGAATCTATAAGGCATCAGATGCCTCAACCATCTCAGCTGACGTTTTTGATGCAGAAGAGCAGTGGCTGTACTCTGAGCTCCTTACAAATGATGGAACTCCTCCCCCAATCTCTAAGGCTGAGCTCGACTACCCTTTGAAGGAAGCTAATTTCAGCTGCTTGTATCCTGGGTCATGTTCTTTTGGTCACGATTCATACTCTATCTAGTAAGTTGGAACAAAAATGGACCAGTAAGTCTACAGCTTTGCCTTTTGGCTCCATGACAGATCAGAGCATTACTGCAGACAAAGCTCTGATCTGTTGGTCCATCTTTTGCTTCATCCGGATATTATTTGTGAGCAAACTTCATCCTTGAGATACTTGAACTTATCTACCTGAGGCAAAGACTCAATGATCAATGATCATTCCCACTTTTTGTGGCTGAGAACCTTTAGCCAACCTTAGCTGACTCCAGTTTAACCCAGAATGGTGTGACCTCAGATTTGGTACTGCTAGTAGCATTTTTTTGTTTGTTTTGTCGAATTTTGTTGTCCTTTTTACAAATCACCAATATCCATTTTGTTTTTCACATTTCCATGAAGTACAGACTACTATAGACATTTTCACCAAGATGAATAGCCAAAAGGACTCCAGACTCCAGAAAAGGCTTGTTGACATCTGTGGTTTTTCCACTTAGAGCAAAACTTTGTTGAAAGACAAGTACACCACATCCACCATATGCAGCTACTGCGGTTTGTATTTTAGAAAAATATTCTTATTGTGCCAAAATAACCAGCCAAAGGGTGTGGAGAGGATCATTTTACATGTTTACCATTGGTACAGGTGTTTATTGGACACAATTACACCTTGACCTAGACTATTTATCAATCCAGTTCCTCTATGCCTTCCTTGCATGCCTTGACTTCCTTGTTGTTATCAATGTCAGGATTATGTCTGACATGTTTAAGGATGCATTATTTGCCATTTGATGGAAATATAGCGAACAACACAAACTGACATGCAGGTGCATTAGACATTCCTGATGCCAGCTTCAGTAACCTTTTATTGCAGGATGGATTTCCACAATGTGTGTATCAAGTCAGAATTAATCTGCGTGCACAGAAAATGAGGAAGACAAGATGGAAAACGTTTGCATTAACTCAGCTGTCATTACAAATGTCAGGCAGGATGTTTGAGGGCTGATTCAATCTCTGCTGCTTGATCGTAGCAGGGATTTTTATCTGTTGTTCATTTGATGAAAGTGTTGAGACAGACAAGCCCTTTCCCTTCTATGGCTGCTAGTGATGATAGCGGTTTGTGTATTGTGGAGGCCTCTGTTTGTCTCCTCTGGAGCTCCGTTTCTTTGCCAAGAACATGACAAATGACACTTTGGAAGGCAAAATAGAGCAAAATGCACTCTGGGACTCTAGCATTGCAAGGCCCTGTCTTACAGGCCGTATCTAGCATTTCCCTACTGCAAGGCCAAATTCCTGAAAAATGACTTAATTATGGGGAAGATTTCCAAATGATGAATCGAGAAAAAAAAAGACAGAGTGCACAGGAAGCTCTCATTGCTGTGTGCTCTTTTTGTTCCCTCAACAGGTGAATTACCTGAAGATACCGATTGTGAGCGTGGTAAAGCTAAAGAAAGAAGCCGGAATACCTCCACAGGTTACCTCAGCAAGATTTCAGATAGTAATTGCAGTCAAATGTGTCCAAAATAAGGACACTCGTCTCGTTCCAACATCCTGTGCTTTCAGCCAGGGTTTTATCTCAGAGACAGAGAACAAATGGCAGGAACTAGAGTGCCAGGATGTGCTGAGGGGCTCCTTATACCTGCTTTTATGTTGACATGCTCAAACATGTCGCCCCTACTTTACCCCGGAGGTTTTTTTTTTTTTTTCCACAGTTGACGCAGACGGGACGCACTGTCTCTTTGTACCCACGAGTCAGCTATTTATCAAGTTTTATACTAACTCTCTGGCTGTAAATCAATGCTCTAAAAAAAGAAGGAGACGTTCAAAGAGGTTCAGAATGCCTTTGAAAATTTAGCTTTTGTCGGTAACAGGTGTTTTGATTTATTGCCGTTGTGTTTAGGTAGCCTTTTCTGTTAATTCAAATAAGTGTAAAAAAAAAAGAGTGTTTGAATTTTTTTTTCAGGTAAAATGGCTCGGTTTTCTTTTTTTTTCTAATATTTGATCAATAGGCTTCTGCAGTTTTGTTGATTTTTCAAACCAAACTTTAGCAACATATTTGTTACGCATGTTTAAATATTCAGGAAGGAGGTGTGCAAGACCTTTGATATTTTTACACACTTTAACAAAATCCAAGTACAAACTGATGGGCGAGAGTTCAATCAAAGCCAGTTTTCTGTCATGACTTGTTGGTTAAGTTCTCTTCACACTGAAAGACAACCTCACTGACATAAAGACTCAGTCAGAACATGAATGGTCTTTGCAGAGTTTCAAGGATTTTTTTTTTAGATAAGTACAGGTTTCACCATTAAATGTGATAGAGCATGATGGGTTCACAATGGTTTTAAGATAAACAGAAAACTTCCATTGCAAGGTTATAGTGGTTTATTATTGTGGTGGGAGCAGTTGAAAGTCCAATGTTTATGCGTGTAAAACAGGGAAAACTGTCTGCAATACAGACATTTTCCTGTAATGTATGTCATGACTAAAACAGGATTGGTACCCAGTAGGAGGCTTAAATAAAATTTCTTCCTTGGTTAAAATCAGGCCATTTTTGCACATAAACATCCCAGTAACTGATAACAAATGGATGTTTTGCTGTAAAAGGCTTCAATCCACATACAACCTGTGGAAGCTGGTGACTCAAACCTTAGAGAAAGTAATACTTAGGATATGTCCTACAATGCATAGTTTTTAAATAAAATGAACAAGTAATAACTATCTTCACCAGTCCTCTGTGTTCAGTTTACCCTCTTTGCTTATTTCTTTAGCTTTTTAAACATGCCCTCTCTTTGGTTTGTGTGCAAGCAAGATGCCATGTAAAATAAAAAAGCTAATTGCATACTCTGAAAGTAAACTTTGGTTTAACAGTGCGATCATATTCTATTTTGTGGCTGTTATTTTTGGCGATGGTCTTTATTTTTTGATTTATTGCCTAATGGTAATAGATTATGGTTCTGGTAAATACTGCAGCTGTTGGCTTTTGGAGTGGGTCTCCTCTGCACCGCTCACCAGCGAGACTAAAATAAGTCTCGGTTTGTTATGCTTGTTTGAACAGAAGCTGCGGCCTCTTCATTTCGTGGTTTTCAGCGCAGCTCTTGTGCTCTTTTTTTCCCCCCTCTTTCTCTAAATTTAATCCAGAACACCACTACCTCATCTCACTTTTTGTGCAATCGTACCAACTGACCAGCTCAAACGCACACAGTGCATGTTTATATTTTAATTTGCAAGAAGAAAGAAAAGAACTTGGAAATGTTCATGGGATATTAGCAACTTATTCCCCCCCCCCTCAAATCGAGACTCCACAGAGCAATTGGTGCAATTCATCATCAAAATCGGTTTCTGCCAAGTTTGTCTCAACTCCTACAAATGCAGAAATTATCCAGTGCGTCAGCAGTGTGACACGTGCTCCATTGCTTAAGTCATTAACATTAGGTAAACCTTCAGAAAGGGCCAGAAACAACACATATTGTTCCATCATAGAGAAAATCTGATGGGGCTGAACCTTCCAATGTTTAAATTAGCATTATATAAAAGCATGCAGCAGGTCCAAACTTAATGAAAAAGGTCAAACTCTGACAGTCACTTCACACTGGTTGACATCAACGTCAGTAAGAATGTGGAGATGCTTTAGAGGATCTTGGTATGGTCTTCATGTGTTTATTAACATTGCAGGCTCCCAATTCCATGTGATGAAGCATAATAGGTCCATGATGGTTTTAGAGCCACACAAAACTTTCGTAGCAAGACTGTTAACCATATCCTGTATTCAGCATCAACATGGCAAATTTTGTAAACTGTAAATGGCCTGAACTTATGTAGTGCTGTATCAAGTCCAAGGACTCCAAAGTGCTTCACTTTACAGTCAATTGCCGTGTTTCTATCCTATTTTAATTCAAATTTTGAGCAAATCTGAACAATTTTGCAAAAAGGAAAAAACGAAGAAATGCACATCAGACGTGTTTCCATCAACTGGCCTGAAGCGAATCAGTTACGTCAGACGCATGTGCGTAGTAAACAGGAAGTAAAAGTTGCTAAATTTGCAGGGTCCACACATCTTAGGATAATGGAGAGAAGTTATCAGGAATGCGTTGCTGCTATCGGGAAAGTTGTAATTATTCTGTCAGATCAACTAGTTTTGGCGATGTTACTGCTGTCTGGAGACTTAGAGAAATAAATGCAATTTTCTTCACGTTACTGGAATAACTGAGAAGACGCAAACAGCGGGAGGAGGGTCCTGCTGCCAGT
>JAUBOC010000082.1:1013053-1027361 GCA_032275365.1 Anablepsoides cearensis | reverse complement strand
GTGTGGACCCTGCAAATTTAGCGACTTTTACTTCCTGTTTACTACGCACATGTGTCTGACGTAACTGATTCGCTTCAGGCCAGTTGATGGAAACACGTCTGATTCGCATTTCTTTGTTTTTTTCCTTTTTGTGAAATTGTTAAAATTCGCTAAAAATTCGAATTAAAATTGGATGGAAACACGGCTACTGATATAAAGTTAGAGGATCAGAGTCAGATGACTGCATGATTTTAAGAACCAATTGTATGGATCCTTCCCTCTCTGCATGGTGGTCTCTTGTCTGAACACTAAGCAGACCTTTGGAGGTACGATCCCCAAAAGGGGCCCATTCAATCAATCTGAACGCACAAATGTAAATAAACCTGTGTGATGGTAGCAGTGGGTAACTGGGTGGCATTCTCTACGCAGGAGCTGCGAGTTATGGGAAACGGAGCAAAAAAAGTAAGCAAACCATGACCCAGAGTGATTTGTACCTTCAGAGTAACTTCTTTGGGACCATTGGGGTGCCTTACAATGCAGTGTATATTGGATTTGTTTACACCTCACTTGGCCTCAAAGGCCACCACGACGGGTGGTGGTAGAGGGAGGGTCAGAACCAGGGATCATGGCTCCATTTGCAGACTGGGGCCACGGAAGGAGATTCACATCGTTCTTTGGAGCGCAAACACAAGGTCAGGGGACTCTGATTTTTATTATGTTCGCTCCTGATGGGAGGACAGGCTAATAACTGTTCCAGGATCAGAGGGAAGTGAACACCAGTCTCTAGGCAGACAGGACACACGCAGAGGCTGTAGACAAGACTTGACTTGTGGATCAGATTAATCCCATCGGTGCAGCTTAGCTCCTAAATTGGTGTCAATCTTCCAAACCGCAATCTTTATGTAAATGAGGAAACATCAAGGCAGACATGGAGCCGGTGTTTAGGAAAAGTGACAGAAGTGTGGTGATATATTGTAATAGACTCAAAGATTAGGCTTGTCAAGGTTTACCAGGAAGCTTAAATGAGCTTGCCTGACAACACAGGCCTACTTGTTTGCCAGGCAAAAAAAGGCTCCCAAGTTTGTGAAGATATAAAAGCATAAAACTTTCTCCCCAAACTCATAAATCCTGGCCTCATACCAGCGGTTTGCAGAGCGATGATGACTGAACTGTCTGACAATGTGGTAGAGTTGTGGACCTGAGGCTGTTGTGTAACTAAAGGGATCTGTGTGCAGGGCCGGGGACGCAGGGAGCTGCCTGCCAGCACAAATGCAGCTGCAGGGCTTAAGGAGCCAGAGGCCCGGCTGTATGAATGCATCAAGTGGATGTTAATTGGCGGCCCCCGCTTTCTGCCACTAGTTGAACTCCTCCTCCTCTCCTCCCTCCCTCTCTTTCTTCCTCCTTCTCTCCCTCTTTTTTCTAAAAGAACAAATGCCACATTCCTGCCATCAGTTATCTACTTTGCTGACAGCCTCAGTGGCCCGTGGAGGACTACCCCCCCCTACAACCTGTCCACTCCAGGAGGAGGCCTGTTTACACAGCGCTGATTGGGAGTGCCCCACACTGCCCTTGTGACCTCCCCCCTCTCACCCCCCTTTACTTTTTCGCTCTCTTTTTTTTCCTCTCTTGTTCTATTCTACACTTCAATTCTGCTTTAACCCCACTCTCTTTCTCTGTCTCTCTCCGTCCTCCCCCTCAACCTCCATGGTTCCTGCACCCATACAGCTTCCACCACCTCACAACGCTAAAGCACCCACGGTGGAATGAGGGGTGGTGCTGCTCTGTGGAAGTGCAGGCAGAGGGGATGTAAATCAGTCATGGTTTTTATAAGTCTTCCTTAAGTGAGCCCAATGGGCCGTAGTGGGTCTGAGCAGTGCTAGCTCAGACTGGCTGCTTATTCAGAGGAAAGAGCGGACTTTTGTACCTTTTTAGGCTCAGGCTGTGTGGGATCCACAGCCTGACTAATATTTCCACTGCATGAAAGCGGGAAACAAGATGTCACTTTTCAGCAAACGAGCCTTCATTTGATGTTTGTACCATCATGTAGAAAGTATATGAAAACCGTAAGACTAGCTCAAGGTTATAGTAAAGTTGAGTTGATTTAAGAACAATGATTGTCAAAAAAATGTTTAGCACCCAGACACACTGGCGAAAATGTAAAAAAACAACATGTGATGAAAAATAATGCGACTGTATTAAAATGATTATATCGATCCCGATATGGAAAGATTGACAGCAGTGAGAAAGTTAGCAACTTAAAATAGTTGACTATTTAAAAAATATTGATAGGTAATTCAATATAATAAAGCAGTCTTTAGTTGCAGCCTTGTTTATTTGTACAATTTTGTTTAAGTTTAACTGAGAGAGGTGGAGGAGAGGAAGAATGGGTGACCTTATAGGCAGTGACCTGGAGCAAGTCCTGTGCCCCACCCACCCCACCACCCCAGCCCCAAATTCCTGAAGGGTCTCCGGTCGTTAGACAAACAGCACGGCTCACTTTCTGCTCAGAGTCAGAAACCACAGTTTTTTTTTTTTTGTTTGGAGCATGCTGACGAACACTAAGACATTGCCAACAATCTCAAGCGGTTATATGCACGTACTCAACGATACTGTATGCCCACGTGTATGAAAACACATGAAGTGTCGGGCAGCTGACTCACAAAACGCCTTCTAAAGCGGTCATTAACGCTATTGACTTGTCTGTCATTAAGTGCCTTTTGAATGGGATGTGGACAATTATATTTTGCTCTGTGTTGTGGTTTGAGAAAATTAAAAGGAAAAGAAACAGTCATTGGAATAAAGCAGACAGTCTCTTAATGTGGTTTGCCTTTGAAAATTGCAAACCTACTGTATGTTTTTCCTTTACACTGAGCACCAGGAATGACATGTCAAGTGTTTAGATAAGCATTCAAATCTTAAACTGGTTGTGAAATAGCAGCAATATGATGAAAGCATGCCCGAAAGGAAAACAACCCCAAGAAAAGGGATTAAAATGAGAGAGATTTGATTTGTTGAATGAGATGCTTCTAAGAGTCAAAACCAAACTACAAGTTAAATGGAAAGTCTTCAATCTTTTTTCAAACAAAACTTAAAATAATCAGGCATGAGCAGTTGAATATTTGAATAGTCAGTAAACAAATTACAATAGTTTGACTGATGTTTTTATAGGCGATTGTCTTTTTTCACTGACACCTGGCGGTAAAACTAACATTACTAGAAGTTGCTCCAAGTTCTTCCCAACCATGCCTGTGATCCAACATATGCCTTTACTATTGTAATTTTATTTAAACATGTTTAGAAAAAATAAAAATAAAATAAAATAAATAAATTATATATATATATATATATACACTAGGGGTGCAACGGTGAAGAAAATTCATGATTCGGTTCAGTTCGATACATTAGTGTCACTGTTCAATGTTTTTTGATACAAAAAATAGGAATTTCTATGCCCATCTTAACTGGTAATTTATTGAAATTAATTATAAACATTTGTTTAACCTCAAAAGTACAGTTTTTAAATTAAATGTTGTTGAAACAGCAAGTTTCTCATTGGATCTGAACTCCACAGATACTATTGAACCTAAAGCACTGTATTAAACAGTTTGATACAGATATGTACTGTTGCACCCCTAATATATATGGTCATAGAATAGGCTTTTTGAAAGAACTACAACACCATAGTTAGGGAATTACCCACTTACATAGAGCTACATTAATTTACTTATATATGGTTTGCATTACTAACAGCCATCACTTTTATGAATAATAGATTTTTGGGCCATGATAGCTTAAATTTAAATTGATTAAAGACTGAGTTCAGAACTCAGTTGCTCTAAAGAACATTGTGCATGTGAAAAGGGGGACTTTTTAAAATAAATATAATTATCTGATAAAACAGATAAGACAATAATTAGGATTCTGAGATCAACGGTTTTCAAAAGCAGCAAAAAACAAACAAAAAAAAAAACAAATCCCTGAAGTGTGTTATCTGGTTGCATCAAACTTAAAACCTTAAAAGTAAAAAAAAAAAACTAAGTAACACAAAAACTGTGAAGAAGTGATTTGTCCAGGGGGCAGGGGGCAGACACAGATGTCACGGTGTGAAATCCCACAAAAAAGGCATTTGATTGAGGGTGAGATCTCTGGCTGTGGCCTGTTGTCATCTGAGTGAAGCTCCAAGGTCAGATGGAGATAAAGGAGTGACTGACAGCGAGGACAGGCCTGGTGTTGGAGGGGTCTTGGGTCAGGCCTCTGCTAAAACACCCGGATTTATGTGTTCTCAGACCGCTGGGTTGGGCACTCAGTATTGTTACAAAATGTGATCATTTCCATAACACTGTTGCTGTGTGTGTGAGTGTATGTGTGTGTGTGTGTGTGCGTGTGTGTGTCCTGTGTCCATGGGAGGAAGAGAAATCCTCTCTCTGAGTTTGTGTACTCCTTTGGAGATCTGGATGTATGTGAGAGAAAGAGATTGGAGACAGAGATGTGGTGTCTGGAAATAGCAGCGAGGAAGCTTGCTCTGCTGTTTGCCTTCCAAAGTTTGATTTGACACCCTAATTGCCACATGGAGGAACAAAATACTCTGAGGTTCCCCAAATTGAAGTTGATGTTGAACCAAGCAGGCTATGTTTAGCGACATGGGCTATCTGTGGAGGGCCTACATTTACTGTCGCTCACTCTTCCTTTCTCTGCCTCTTGTTTCTGTTTTTTTCCCTTTTTCTTTTCTTATTATTTTTTTTCACCTCCTCTGTCTCTTCTTGAAGCAGAATATTCAGAGACTAAAACAGAGAGAGCAGATTGACTGGAGGGTGCCGGCACCAGAGAAAAGTAGGTAGAAGAGAGTTAAAGATAGAGGGAGAGAAAGGACGAGCTGCAGAGACAAATTGGAAGATCACTGCTTTTTATGCACCCCTCCAGTGAAACACCCCAGCAAGACCGAGCACACACACCACACACACTTCTTCCTTTCTCCACTTTTCTATATCTACCACCCCCATCTACCCCTCCCTTTCTTTCTGTCTCTGCACACCCTGCAGCAGCAGCAGCACACAGCCCAGGCAGGTAGCTGACAGGCAAACTGAAGCCTGGCAGACTGGAATAATTACATGTGGCTGTCTGTGTGGAACATGACGGCTCTACTTTCAATTAAGCCTGCAGAATGCATTTTCATCACCCGTCGAGAGCTCCTGGCCTCACCCGCCCACCGGCCTGCCAGTCTTCTATCCAGGGCACAGAGCTGTGGGATGGGGGTGGGTGGTTGAGGGGCGTGTGGGGCAGGTAGAGCCGCTTTATCGACAATGCCTCCAACACGGCCTCCCTCAAATTAGGATAATAAATGAGCAGCAAATCTGTGTAACACGGAGCCTTTCCATGCCAATCAAAAAGGTGGAGGGAAGAGAATCAAAGTCAATGGAAGCTGCACGTTGAGTAAAACCCAAAATAGTGATAATTAACCTTTGAGCATTGCTTATCACTGCCTGCACTCCACTACCGAAACCCCCTTCCTCCCATCCTGCCACCAAGACGAAGCTATCAAAGGGTGACATTCCTGTGATGCTGATGAGCGCTAACAACAGAAACAAAATGTTGGGACAGGAGGTGGTGTTCACTAATGGTTAGCTCAGCCACACTTTGTTTGCACAGCTGAAATGTCGAATTGCAGCAAAGCAAAATGATTGGGGATTAAGATGAGGCAACTGTAAAATTTAGATGCAGTTTTAATCATTGGTCCCACAGTATGGATATAATGTCATGCCTGCAGTGGAGTATTTCTCATGTAGGTTAATTGTAAAACTGATCTCCACATTGTAGCCATCACTGAGCACAAAGGCTGTGAATGAATCCAGTCAAGTTACTTATGTTTTTAACTACCTCTGGAACTATGATGAACAGAGTAATGCTTACAATTTTAAATCCTAATTTACATTCATAAAATGTATTACATTACAAAAACATTTTCCTCACACTGGATAACGGCCTTGGTACACTCCCCATGATGGTAAATGGACTGAACTTATATAACGCTTTATCAAGTCCCTCCGGACCCCGGACCAGCACCACCGGACCCTCTGACCACCATCAGTAGGCAAGGCGGATCAAGTGTCTTGCCCAAGGACACAACAACTGAGACGGCTGGACAGGAGATCGAACCGGTGATCTTCTGGTTCCAGGGCAACTCCCCTAACCTCCTCCACAGTCGCCCTAATGCAGTCTATGATAAAATGCCTCCTGTCACAAAACACTTCAAGCTGGGCCTGAGATGTAGCGTTGTTTTTTGCACTCTCCAACAGATTTTTAAAAGGACAGAGATGGTATGGGGCGTTGAAGTCAACTCCATGCTGTAAGATCTCTGAGCTAACAAAATGAGGCGATGGCTGTCTCACTTCAGCTGAAGGCTGCCTAATTTCAAGGGCTCTTTCTCATGTGGCCAAGGAACACTGCCAACAAAATCCCGTAACTGCATAGGGTGGGGCCTACTTGGTCCGCTGTCTAGGCTGCAGTCCCTGAATTGGGATGCACTCGTTGACAGCACCGTGACAGTCGCCAGATAAAAAGGTAAGCCAGCTTTGCAGCTCAAACATGCAATATATTGATGACAGATGGTATTCGTGACCAGCCGACCACAAGATCTAAAATGGGCAATCTCACACATATTGTGCATAGCGCATTATTAACTTTAGAGCAAGCAAACCAGATAATTAATTCACCATATAATTTAGAGGTGGTCTGATTGGTTAGTTTCACCACTCTAGGAGCTGCGAGCTGACAAACAATTTTTTTGTCCCGAGCCCAGTTCAACACCGCGGTCAGTTGAACGAGCTGCTGACCCACATCGGTTCTGATATCTCCTGCCAGAACACTAACTGCAGACGGTCAATTTTAGCTAAAGAGCTCCTGTCCGTCTGTTTCGGGTTAGTGGGCAACATTCAGGAAAATGTCATGTGGAAAAATGATTCTCTCTGATTGGTTGACGGGGAAACTGCATTAAGGATCTATATATAGATATAATTTAGCAGAACAGATTTTTGGGAGTGTGTCAACATTTTTTTAGAGGCGTTTAGAGTTTTAGTCAGCTCCCAGCAGGTTTCTGTTTATTGAAGTGTGTTTGTGTGTCTCTTTTTAAGATCTAAATCTAAATCGCATTTAGATTTAGATTTTTGAACTCGAGCGTTGCCTGCTTTAGACGCGCCGCATGCATGGAAAACGCTCTACAGCACCCACTGCTTCCTTGTGTGCCGCCCTAAACGGCCTGGACGCACAGTGAGTTCCCTAGACATGCATAGACCACCATAGACTTTGCATGTAAACCGGCCGCTCCTGCAGCTCAAAACGCGTTCGGTGTGAACATAGCATCATACTCCGTACTGCCTATAGTTCTGCAATGCTATTCATAAAAGCCCACATTTTTGTGGGATGTGGGTGACTCTATCAGGGATTTACAAAAATTCAGAGGCAGCTTATAGATTAAAGGTTCATCTTTGCAGCATTGTAACAGAACTGTTTTATGAAAGAGGCTCGTGTGAAGGTAATCACTCTAATTTCTTCTTTGGTCCACCTGCTCTGGCACGCCTCTCTCGATTGGCGTCCACATACAACTGCGCACTAGAAGATCACTGGAAGATCATTTCCATAACCTCAACATGACTTTAACCTTGGCGTAAGGACAAACTGACCAGCCTGTCATTCTTGACTATCAAACCACATCAGTGCACACTGACTCTATAAAAAGGATACATTGTGAACACACACCCCTGTTTCACCAAAGACTACAGAAGTCTTAAAATGATCATGGACCTATTACTTGTTTATGCATATTAGACAGCCCACTGCATTCTTGCACACATGAAGACTTCGACAGGACCCTGCAAAGACTATCCCTGTTCTGGCAGATGTTTTACATCATGGCAGAGTCATCATCTACTGTAAAGGGGGCTTTAGTTAAACAGTGTGGATAAATTGGTGGTAAATACTCAAGGTGAGAAACTTGAGACCTGCTAACTAACAAGAAAAAAAAATGAAAGAAAGAGAAAAACAGTGGTGCATCAGTTCTGTGATGGCATTGGCCTTGGAACAGTGTATAAAGAGTCAAGCTGTCTCTGCTGCACCACATGGGACCGATAGAGAAGTATAGATTGAGCAGCAAGGTCAAGGAGGTGTGAATTATTGGCACAGATAATCAGTGGGTTTACTGAGGCAGCACTTCACAAGCTTCCTACCCTGCCGTGTAACCCCCAGCAGCCCCTGGTGTACTCTGGGATCCCGTGGCAGTTGGGGTAAACATGTGTATCATACCCCTAACATGTATGAAGACACTTATGGACAAACAGACAAAGAAGTTGAAGGTATCCACACATGCACAGCTCAGGCATACATTCACACACATCCCAAAAAATCAAGAGGGGGGGCTTTTCAAAAACAATTCTGGTACATCAATTAAAACCAATGAGATGTTTATGGAGGGATAGATGTAAAAGACTGCTGCTGACAGTTCTTATTGCTCCCTCGTTGGCTGGTGCCAAATGACAGGCCTGCAAAAAAACGATGTGTTTGATAATACATCCACTACAATTCAGCACATTCCCTTCAGTCTATTTATATTCCTTTTTTTTTGCATTGCTGTCTGCACTTACCTCGAGTTGAAGCATCCTGGGCTAGAAGCCTGCATCTAAAATTCACTTTGTTTCGTTCTGTGGGTTATGGGTTGTTGTCTTTAAAAATAACATTGTCAACTTTTGGCAAACCAAAGTGACACACACTCAGAGGAATGTTTTTTTTTCTTCTATAGTTTATTCCTTATACCTTTGATAAACAATCAGAGAGCAGAAGGTGGAGGAGCATTTATAGCTTGTTGAGGCTAACATGTTGCATCGAGCTTCTTGACTATACAAAGGACAATGACTAGTTCCACAGCGTCCCTATTAAAGCAGCAGCCTCCAGGCCAGCGGATTAGCCTGAATAGGCTGTGCTCCCCAGGTAGAGGATTTGGTTTACATTAGCCAGCTTTGCCCTTGGCTGCCTCTGCTAACACTCGTTCAGGTCACTTAGGTCTGGCTCACCATGCTGGGCACCCCTTTTGTAGCATAATTAGAAAGAAGAGCTTAGTTGTCACAACTTTGTACTAAAAATATGTTTGCTGTTGTTTGAAGAAGCTTTAGCTGTGCCATTGTTACGGCACATTGAGAATGAGAGGAAGCTGCAAAAGAGTAGAAAAATGTCTCACTTTTTAACAGTGTGAATGACAGGGCATGTAGCTTGAGGCGATGGGACCACTTTAAATTTTGAACACAATTTAAAGTTAGCTACATTTTAATGTGGTTCGACTGGAGGTGGAATCAGAATGCATAAAATTGACTGCATGAAAAGATAATGTAGAGTAAATGTATTCCACATTGGGCGCTAGTGGATCGAAACATTGATTAGCTTGGAGCTCGCTGCTGCTTAGCAGTCTTGTTTCATACATATTTCATTACAGCTCTGACAGTGGCTGGCCCTGCTGTCACAAGACGTTGACAGATGTCCATTACTTCAACCTGTGACCAGCGAAGGGAGGTCCTAGTAACCTGGGCCACCCCAGTTTCTGCGTTTCCCATCTGGCTGGCTTTATGGTTACTGCGTGGCCCATTTCAATTCATAATCCAAGGTATTAACTAAGAAAATGTTAGTACATTTTATGTCTGTTTCATATTTCTTCACCTGCTTGACTCTGTTCAGGGTCATAGGAAACTGGTGTCTGTTTCTTACAATGGAAGGAGTGAAGTACATCCTGGACAAGGTGCCAGCGTATCACAACAGTATGAAGTGTCCTGAAATTTGCATATTGTCATTACTTTTCAGAAGAAAACCTAATAAAACAAATGTAACAATTCTTTCTACTCATAACTCATATGCCAAAGTTTTAAAACAATATTTTGCATGATGTCTTAGTGCTCAAAATATATGTTGGGTGTTACTCTCAGCTACTAACACACCAAATGTTAGCTTTATATCTGTAAAATTGATCAAGGTATAGCCAGTTTTGCGTTTGGTGAGGTCAATTAGCCATGGTGGCCTTCTTAAATCAAGTTGACTTCAAAGGTAAAGCAGTTTCAAATTAAATTCCATCATCAAAATACACACACATACAAACAGAGGCAGTTATATAATTCTCTGACATTCATGATGAAGAGTGATAAAGATGTAAATAATAACTAGAAGCACTCGGAGAGCGCAAATCTCCGCCAAGACCAATTTCCCCTATCCTGCAATAGTGAGGAATACTTCAAAAAATTCCTGTATCTGGATCGCGATCATCACGTGTTCCTCTGGCCAATACTCACCTGTCGTAAAAATTTCATGAAAATCCGTCCTTAAGTTGTCGAGTAATTTTGTCAACAGACAGACAGACATACGCGACACAAAACATAACCTCCTTGGCGGAGGTAAAATATGTTTGTGTGTGAGTGTGTGTTGTATGTGATTCATTACATTTTTAGTCATATATGTGTGTTTGAGTACAAGTGCTTTACAATGACTAAAAACATAAAAAAACACATACAACACAAGGACTGGAAAAGCATCAGAATAAAGAAAACATTTAGCCAGAAAACATAATAAACATGATTTTTTTAAAGAAAACCTTAGTGTTATTTATCAGATAACAGACCCGAATGGGGAGTTGGGTGAATTAACTAGCTTACCTTTCCGATACAGGTGGGGAGAAAAAAAATCCAAAAAACGTAATCACAAAATACAAAATTGTTAGGACGCACAGGCCGATGTATTATCAAATATGTATATTTTTTAACATTAAAGTCAGTTAAAACAGTAACTTTTTCGATAAAAAAATTATTTGGTCTAAAGCTTTTTTTCCATGCGCTTTCGTGATTGGTCTTCTACATCGTTTCAGGCAGTCCCATTGGATTTCTACAATTGTGGGGGGTTGACCCATCTATGAATGATCCCATTGGAAGTCTATGGTCAGCTTTCTTGAAGCTGATTGGCTGTCTACAGAGTCTACAGTTCTACGGTGGATTACATACATGTCAAGTTGTACAGACTGTCCATAAGTTATAAGGATATTACATCATTTTGCAGGTATACGGACGTATAGATCAAGTCCTACAGATTTTTTCAAAACCTCATTTTCAAATTTATTTAACATGTCAGAGTCTGTATGATTTAAAAAACAATAAATAACACCAAATTACTATCTTCCAACCTGTTCTGCCGCTAGAAATAAATTCTGGACTTTTTCCGCTGCCTTGCAGCAGGAGCTGTCGTGATCCGGATCATCACCAAAATTTAATGGTGTGTTCCTTTGGCCAATACCCACCTGTGGTAAAAAAAAAATCATGAAAATTCATCCATAAGTTGTTGAGTAATTTTGTCCACAGACAGACAGTCATACTCGACCGAAAACATAACCTCCTTGGTGGGGGTAATAATGAAACGGGGAAGCATTACATTTGAGTTGTACCATGGTAGACTTTCCTCACCTTAGGTGATGATTAGAATTGGGCCAATTTGCGGTAAGCTGTTTTTTAGACTAAATGTATGATGGAAGGATATATGATTAGCAAAAACAGTTCTTCTTTTATGATTTTATTGTTTTATCTCTATTCAAGAATTTCGTGTCTCTTGGCCTCATGTCTCCTGTTGGCTTCCGTTTCTCCTGACAGTCAATTTGACAACACCTCCACCACCAAATCTTCAAATACCTTACACACTAGATATTTGGTCAGAGTCTCTGAAGCATCTGCAAGCCTCACAAATCACACCTTTCAAGAATTTGCACACTGTGGTTTGTGACCGCAGATTGAACCACTATCTTGGGCCATTTGTCTGAAACCATGTGTCTGCAGCCTCCTACATTTGTCTGAGACATGAAAATAAGACATAAAATATTGTAATGTGAACTTTTATTTATTTTTTTTATCTAATTTGCAGGAACAGAATAAATACCTCAGTATGGTATAATGTGTTTCAGTGAAAGCTGTGTGCTATATTAGGATGCATTTTGACAGAGAGTTTGATCCAACTAGTCCCACAAAAATAAGCCTTTCTGTAGGAAAAATTTAGCTGATCAAGAAAAAAACACAAGCTCATAAAGTTTTAGGTTTATTTAGCTTTCGTCTGACCTGAGGACATGAGCAGAGCTTCCCCAGATGAGGCATTGATTGGTGATATTTCCCATGGGGAAGAACCCTGCATGGTGGTCCTGACACTGAGGGCAACAACAGGATAACAAGACCCCAAAAACACAAATAGTCTGAAATCATAGACTCCAGTGGGATTTTATGTAGTCTACACGAACACATTGTAAGCAATCCATCACACACTGTGCTGCAAAACAGCCTGTCTACATTTGTTTGTTAATTTAGAATTTATTAGTCTGCACAACTTTTATGGCCATTTTTATACTTGTCCCCAACAAAAAATTATTATTTTTTATTACATGTTTTGGACCAAACAGTTATAATGACTCAGAGGTTTATAGGGACTCTTAGTCCCACGATAGTTAAAAGATATTTGCTTTGTACCACCAGGAAAATGCAGTGGTTTTGCAAAATTTGATATTGCAAACATTAGTGAAAGTGAATTAGCATTTTGTAGTGACACAAACGCAATTTTCCGTGTTTGGGTTCAAGAAAAGCATTTAATTATGTATGAACCAATCACATTCACTTACAACACTTGAGAGTCCCTACAGAGCTAAGAAAATACCAACTCTATAACAGGAGCTAAACAAAGGTATATGAAATATAAAATGTACCGGTATCAACAGTGGAAAAACAAAATAATAATTCAGGCCCTTCCCTAAAGGAAGTAAGTCAGAGTTTTAAACTAAAAATATGTTATGATGAGAAACAACTGCTATTATGTGTGTTGGTGGGGGTTATTATGCAAAATCAATATTTTTGAGCTTTGTATCATGTTATAATGTCATCCCCTCATCAACAACATGCACAGAGTGTTGCTTTGACTCATTCATGCATGTTTGAGAAATCATTGAATCTCCTGTAGTAGCCATGTGGAGCTGCTTAAGTGCTTGCTGGTACAAAGCACCACCTATTTAGACAAGGCTCCTCCCTGGAGCGCAGTCTGCAGCCAAACTCCCATCCCGCAGAGCACCCCTCCCCCAAAGCATTGTTGTGAAGATGTTTTTGTTTGTTTGTTAGTTTTGAAGTGGGTGTGTCAGAAATGGTAGGAGGTTCTTAAAGAGATGGATGAAAAGTCAAATTATTGTTTTTTTACACTGTAAAGGCATTTTCAAAACAACTGAAGGTAGTTACTTGATTGTGGTATAGAAATTAAGCATGCGGCTGGAAAATACACTATACCAATCTTTAAAAAATAACATCACGATATTGCAATTGCACACAATACTGTAGGTTGACACAAAAGCTTAATCAATAGTAGATGTACATTCAATGCTGACTTTCGGGGGGTTCGTTAAAATTTGTCCAGTGGGTTATGAGATATGTTGCAGAGACAGAGAAATTAACACAGTCACTGGCAAAAACACTGTTGCCTGCCAGCTAAAGACAACATACAGATAATTACAATAAAGAGGCAAACTTGCTAAAAAGACTTACATAAGTGGTCCACTGCAGTCCTAGCACCCCTATAGTCACTTTTTGAAAAGAGAATGGTTGTCGTCTGTTTTCCTGCATACTGTAGATCTGCCTGGTGTGATGTGGTTTGGGAGGTGTGTGCACAGCAGCCATGTCTTCTCCTTCTGAGTGGATTTACAGAGACAGTAACGTTCAACTTCCCCCAAGCTATAATTTTAGACTGTCATTCAGAGATTGAAGGTTTCACCCAGTTTCCTAAGCATCATTTATACGACCTGTCATTTGGGTTGTCTAGGAACATATACATATGTACCGTATGTCTGATCCGCTGAGACAGTCCTTTAGGAGGAATGCATGTGTGAGACGTCTTGGAATAAAGGTGACTTGATGCCAAAAAAGGAGCACAGTGATCAAATTATATTTCAACCCAGACACACTGACAAGTTTTGCAACTTTGTAAACTTTGTGTTGCCTTCTATCATCATCATATGATGCAATTTGCAATATTTTAAATGGAACATGTTTCATGTCAGACAACAATGTTGTTTATCTAATGATCTCCTCAGCATTTCTAGTTCAAAGAGAGGCTTTAGACACATGTATTCGCTCAGGGTGTGTGCTTTTTACAGTGTGAGTGCAATTTGTCAGGTGAAAACGAGGCCAACATATGGGGCCCCCTGAGTGTGTATGTCTGAAAGAGGGAGAGAGAGAGAGAGAGAGAGAGAGAGAGAGAGAGAGAGAGAGAGAGAGAGAGAGAGAGAGAGAGAGAGAGA
>JAUBOC010000082.1:984752-997601 GCA_032275365.1 Anablepsoides cearensis | reverse complement strand
TTATCTTTTAACTGCTTCTTTCTTTCAGGGTCATGGGGGTCCCTGGAGCCCATATCCAATAATCACTGTGTAACAGGCAGGAAGTTAAAATATAAATATTTATTTTACTTTAAATGAAAAAAGGAAACATAAAATATTGTCCCCATGAATAAAGACAACCTTTCAAAAACAAATGTCCTCAGTATCAGCATGCAGGTTCATGAGGATAGGTGAACTTGGCCTTGGCGGAGGTTTGCACTCTCTGAGTGCTTCTAGTTTATATCTGTTTTTCCCACAAAAGGCTCAGTTTGTGTGTGGATGGAAGGTGCAGCAGCAGATAATCTTTGTTTTAAAATCCTTTACATCATTGTAAATTTCAAAATTGGAATATCAATATTTACATGACATTGCATGGTTATTTGTAAGTGCAAATCACAGCAGCAGCAGCAGCTACGTAGCTGTAGCACGTTTGACAGGAAGTATTACAGATCTTAAAATGAATTTTCTGAAGTCAGTGAGCTTCATCACCGGACACTCTCCTTTTCTCTTACTGATTTACCGTATCACTCCAACCAGACTTGTGACACAAATTGGAGTATTATGACAATGACCACGGGGGGCTAAATGTTGTGTTCACCAATCATCAGCTGGTTCCCCTGCACTTCCATCCTCCCCCTTTTCTGCTCTTTTGTCTTTTTGGCTCATTGTGTCATGGCCCCGAACCTGCTGCACACATTTCTAAATGACACTTGGGCCGCTGCTCTTAAAAGCAACACGGACTTGTGGATTTTCTTTGCCTAATGTGGCATCTCTGGAAGCCTAATAGAGCGGAGCGAGATAGGTGGGGTCTAGGAGGACAATGGAGTTTGTCTGAAAGGCGGTGGTGGTGAAGGGGTCAGGAATCAGAATGTGGAGGACATTAGCAGTCAGCAGATTGATACAGGACCATTGATTCCTGCCTTCTCTCATTTTTTTCCCCTCCTGGACATGATCTGCATTGCAAATGGCTGCTCTGTCGCTTTGGCCTTTTTTGGAGTCAGAAAAGATTGGAGGGGGGGCGAAGTGGGATTCACAAGTTCCCACAACACACAGGCCCACTACACTCTGTAACCTCACACCGCTCCCCAATAAAAACCTCTTTGCTGTGCTCCTCCTTCCTGAGTCCCAGCTCTTGTCCCAGGATCCCACCACAGCTGCCTTTACGGTCTCCCAGGACTTCTCCTCACTGCTGAGGAAAGCACAACAGGCTCATTGTTCTGAGGGGAGGAGGCTTGGACAACTCCGCGGCTTCTAGGTGTATTGTTTCCCCCGAACAAGCTGTAACTGAGTGAGGAAAGTTGGTCTTCTGCTTTTATTGGCTCAATAATGAGGTTCCTCCTTTAGGCTCCTGGAGGATCTGTCACACTCACAGAATCGCATAAATTTGTGTTTTGCAGCTGCAGGCATTTTTTAAGATTATCCTGTAACTTGAATGTTAATGCTATTATTGGCCAGGACTTCTGTGTTCTTTTTATGCTTATTTCACACTAGTTGATGAACCTGCTACGATGTAAACAAAAATCCCCCAGAACATGGATGGTCTTGCAGGGTTCCATTGAGGTCTTAAGGCACATACTGCAATTCACTCCCAATTGTCATGGAAAGAGTGAAATACAGTTTTAAGGAAAACTAGATACCCAACTTGTATTTTTATGTTCTTTATTATCAATGTTTTATGGGGCTACCATGGAATCATCAACAGTTGATAACAAGAAGGTCAAACACAAACAGAAGTTTTTTTTATGGAGTTATTGGTCAGAGTCACATTGTCCTCAAATATCATTTCATAGAAAAAGATAAATAAGTACTTTTTTCTACAATACTGCATATGGTAAATGACCATGATTAATTTGAGTATACACCCAACTACACTAAAAAGGTTCATTGTGGTGGCAGCACAGTGGGGTCTTGAGTGGAAGGGCGGAGGAAGCAGTGTCTGCTGTGCTTATGAAGATTGATGTTAGTCGTTTTAGAAGTTGAAGCAGGTCTAGGCTAAACGAAAAACAGGATCATGACAATGTCAGAAAGCAGTTAGTGGAGCCATGATATCCATGATAGTATTGCTAGTCTTGACTGATCTTGAGAGTCATGCCAGAGTGGACTCCAACAGCTTTTGCTTAAGTTCAAAGCAAAAGTCTTGTTTATGTAGCTTTTGAGTATGTGTTGGGGATAAATCTCATTTACTACCACACCAAATAGCAGCTTTTGTATCTGTAAAACTAACTTTATCTGAGGGATAAACTTTTATCTGTTTTCTAATGTCAGTTTGCTTTGGGATTGAGCATAGATTCAAAAGTGCCCACATTTTGCATTGGGATAAATTTTAAAGGTAAGTAGTTGTAAAAGTACATTCAATGATTACTTTATGCGAGTTTCATTAAAATCTACCTAGTGGTTTAGGGGATATTTTGTGAACAGCCAAACAGGGTTGACTTAGCGTTTTAAACAAAGATCCCATGCAATCAGGGATTTAAGTTTTAGTTCTGAATCTCTTTTATATTAAATTAAATTAACACGTTAAATTTTAGGTAAATATTTCGAAAACTAAGTTAGGAAGCATCTTGTTTGCCTATAAAGCTATTTTTAAGGTTGATTAATTGTGGAGGCCATAGTGAATTGTGTTAACTTTAAAAGTTAGCAGATGTAGACGTACATTTAGTCAATGCTGTCTGGAGTTTCATTAAAGTCTGTTTACTGGTTGTTGAGATATTTTGCTGACAAATATGCTACAAACTCACACTCACACAGAAATGGGAAAAATCACAAAAAAAATCACATAATAATGTATCAGGTAAATGTTTTACTTGTCAAAATGGTAGTAGAAAACTAGAAGCTGGTAGGTACAAAATTTCATGATCAGATCAAATTTAGAAACATCTATCCTGAGATTCTGACAGCAAGTATTAGGCAAACTAGCAGACAAAGTAAATAAATGCAGGAAGTGTTGACCATGAACACTGCAAGTGTTCCAGTTAATAATGTTCCACCTCCTCACAGAAACAGGGGAAGTGAAATGCAAATGGTTCTTCACACACACTGAGCGTGTCCTCCAATTATAGGCTCTCATGTTGCTACTGGCCACCTCTGCGCAATTAGCCCCCTCCGAATCTGACTGTTGAGCCACGTTAGCCCGGTCTGGAGGCAAGTTAGCAGTGCAAATGAAACGAGAAGCTGCATTTCCAAGGGTGTCGTTTTAAATTAGTGTTGCATGATTGGCACAAATTGCCATTCCTGCTCAAACGTGAATCGCCAATAAAGGTTGGCTTTTTCCTCAGGAAACAATATTTATTCCTGCACAAATGTGCAATTAATCTGCTCTGAGCACGGACAGACCTGTGCGTGACAAGGATTTTATTTTAGACACACAGCAGAACATGGGAGCGTAGACAACCACTGGAGTTGTGGCGTGACAAACAATACGTCTGCAGTTCTGACTTGTCATATTTTGTTGTTAAAACGCATTCACGTTCTCTTTCCCTGACAACTCCCTAATATTTAAGGCTGGACCTCAAGGTTTGGAACATGAGCTGAGATTCTTAATGTGTGCAGGGTTTCAAGTTACTAAACAACTCATTAGTTCATATCGTGCGCTGATGCACCACCCTTTTTATATGTGTGAAAATGTTCCAGCCACTCCTTTGTCCCTGAAGGCCACATAAAATCTTTTATTACAAATTATAAATCAGTTTTCAAAGGCATAATTATCTCTCCAATTTGAATACATTAAGCCTACATATCATATTTACCATTCTAACCAAATATATCCAATTTTTGATCAATTTAAATCAATAGCATGTTTTTTAGATTGCACAGTTTTATTTTAAACACTGATGGCTTTTCTTGGATCTTATCTGATCCATTAGTTCTCCTCTACATAACAGTTCAGTAAATGGATGCTATTGAATCAACACAAACTTAGAAGACATGTTCATCGGAAATTTGCATTCACAAAAATAGCTAAAGCTCCCTGAAGAAATGGGCCGATTTAGACATAATTGGGTACGTACTCAGATCAGTGATGGTATGTAAATGATTTGATTTGAAAGGAGCTGGCATGTCTGGAATGGGCACAAAAGAACATAAGCAGTGGCATCATAAAGACCCCTACATACTCCATCCAAAACTACGAAATCCCCTCACATTGTCGCAGTTGTGTGATGAAGTCGCTGTTGAGAGTTCAAACTACATAGATAGTTTTAAAGAGCAGTTGTCCAAAGCAGTTAATAAGTACGTCCAACTATGGCTGTGTCTCAATTCAGGGGCTGGGTCCTCATGAGCACGTAGCCCAGCTGGACCACGTCCTCCTGGGTCGGGCAGGCTGCTCAAAACTGTTGTGAAATGAGACGGTCTACACTTCACCAGACGTCGGCTTTATGTAAGTTAGCATGACCACGCGCTACCCCGTTACTATAGTGATCAGTTTCATATCGGACTTAAACGGACTTAAAATTTACACGTCTTTCTACTGGAAGAATAACTTCACAGTTAAAGCATTACATGTAAATAAAAAAGAAAACATTAATAATTTAGGTTTAGCTCCAGTAACAGCACTTGTAGTTGCATTTTTTATTAAACATTTTAGTGCAGCATAAATTTTAACAGCTAAGTTGCTAAACTTACTTTTAAAAACAAATTTTTCGGTTCGTAGTGGATTTCCAAACTACGCTGACTCGTTTAAAAAAACAAAGCAAAAAAAAAAAAAAAAACTCCACCATCTTTGTTTCTCTGTTTAGTTTGCTGCCCGCATTGAATTCTGGGATATTCTTGGACGGTGAGGATACCCGGATGCATCCTCGGATTTTGAGAGTTTGTCGGCTGCATTATGAGGATCCTTTGAATTGGGACAGGACTCTGCGCGGGGCAGTGACGTATGCAGCCGACGAATGCGCACTCATGAGGACCCAGCCCATGAAATGAGACACAGCCTGTATGACTCTTTCTGACACTTATAAAGGTAGTCAAATGGCCAAAAACCTATGAATGGAGAGAGAATGGACAGTGTTCATGGAGGAATCTGTCTGCTGAAAAATATGGAGCCGCATCATTCTGGGTGAATGACTGTTAGTGTTAAGCACTTTGGGGTACCTATGAAGCTTGATAAAGGGCTAAATAAGTTCAGTTAATTTACCAGTTAATAGAGATTTAATTGCGTGTTTGTGTGAAGTCAAGTGATTGATTTATATTTCTTTTGGTAATAACTTTTTTTATGATTTTTTGCTTTAATAACTTAAAAGGGATATTTAAGTTACTTTAGGTTTAGGACTTTGAGTGTATGTCTTTTGCAAATCGCTTGACTCGTACATTTTATCCCAATAAAAAAGTTCCTCAAGGTGCTGCGTCAAAGCATGATGTCATGCATTTAAAACTGAAAAATAATAAATAAATATAATAATAATAATTTAAAAAATTGCATATTCAAAGAGAATTCAGCGTTTGGTTCTAAGAAAGAAGATGATTTATAGTCAGAAATGACTAAACTGTGCTTGACCTAAGAAATATATAGCATAGAGAATAAATATAGAACATAGAGCGTTATTAACAAAAAAAATAAAAAAAATCCCCAAGTCCAAGCCTCCCTAAAAATCAAAAGACAACAAAGACAATGACATGCAGATATGTTGAAAAAGGAATAAAGTAAACACAAGGGTGGCAGCCTGCTTGACTGACACAGCTAAGAGAGAAAGAAAAGGCGAGATGGAGAGACACAGTGAGTAGTGGCAAGCATGGCTTCTAAGCTCAGCGTCACATTATGCCAGCTCAGTGGGACACCACTCGTTCCATAGCTGCCAATAAAAAGGCCTCATCTCTCCATCCTCAGGGAAGAATATCTAGGGGAGCTGGAGAAGAGCGGCTCTGCCTTTAAGGCCTCTGAGACTTTGACGCCGGGCGTGAATTTAATCCTTATACCTGCTGGGATGCAGAGGAGGAGAGCAGCAGGAAAGCCTTTCCTACTTCAAGGACCTCGGCTGGCTCAAGGATAGTCTGCCAAAAAAGCTTTAAACCTGATGACAAATTTATTTGTGCAGATGAACCCTCCCAACTCCACCCTCCAGTCCACCATGGAAATTTGGGGTAAATCATACCTCTGCAAACAAATCAGACGTATTTTAAACGTAAGTGTGTTTTTTTTAACTTAGCACATGAGACAGAATGGGAAAAAAAATGAATCTGTGCTTTGCTCTTTTTCTTACTAAGTAGATGAACGGTAAATATATTCCATTTCTGATTTCTCCTATCTTGCCACAGCTGATATATATATATATTTTAATCTACGGCGTGGCCACACACTCCACTTGAGTGTGTGTCCTGTGGCTCTGTGGGAGTTTCTCTTGCTGAGCCGTTTTGATATGACTTGATTATGTGGCGAGACAGTTCTTGTGATGGCATCGAAGCAGAAAAATAACTCACATTTACATCCATGCAAAGAGCATATTGCAGGTGCAGCAGGGGGTGGCTGAAGGAGCCATGCAGGGAGAAACAGTGATGAATATGTTTGTCTCAGACTTTTCCCCTCCTTTTACTTTTTGGAGCTCGTTGAATCAGTTGGTGCTCTGACATCTGGGGCTTTTTAAGATAGGATTTTTTTAAATGTTTGAAGGGAACTCACTATTTTTTTTTAAATAAAACAATCTGGTCCTTAGATAATAAAATGCTCTCTGAGGCCTCATGGGTCATTTTGACCAAAACACAGCAGGTGGGTTAACTGAGAACAGTTGATGCAATTGTCTTCTGCTGTAACAAACTGAGCTGGTCAAAACTTAAACATGCTATTTTTGGTCAAATTATAAAAAATAACAATGAGAGAACTTAGCTTGATTTAATGTTTATGTCCCCTGACGTTGAAGGGTTTTAATGATTATTTAAAAAATATATAAAGTTATGTTCTGTGTGAAAGTTATAAACATTTAATATATCACCTGCTGTAAAACATACTTTGAGCAACTTCAATTTGAAGAAACAGATTTTAAGTCTAACAGGATCGAGAAGCTAACAGCTAATCCAAACACAACCAATGCAAAACGTGGATTACTGCTATTTTAAAACAGCCCCAGTCTCCAAAACTTTCATAGACCTAATGGACCAAACCTGTCTATGAGTTTTTATCCTCACAGACAGGTTCACATAGCAGGATAATTGGGCCGATTTCTGGCTAGATTTGTCCCCTTCAACACTCTTTAAGACACTGTGATTATTGTGATGGTTTAAAGATAATCTTAGGAGGTATTCCTGCTGTGTGTGGTGTGTTAAAGGTTTTGTTTTCTTTGCTCTTCAGTAAGTCTTTATGTTCTACAAAAGCCTGCCAATCACTCATTTAAATCAGGTGAAACAACTAAAATATGCAGGATAGGAAGACATTGGTATCAGGATGAAAACCCAGAGTGGAATCCAAAATACAAATAACAAAACAACTGCCACGGTGCACCAGAAAGTCTGGTGGACATCTGAGACGTCTTTTTTTCTGTTAAAAATAGTCACAATCTATAGCCATTGGTTCTTCCTCGTCAGCCATGTTTATTTACTCAGAACTCATGTTTGATCTTGAGAGGTTTTGCAAGATTTCACATCTGACATCTGAATGTTGTTGAGTGAAATCTGTTTGTGTGTGGTGTGTTGTCTTTTGCCTATAGAACCAAACCTGTCAATGAGTTTTTGTCCTCGTGTGCGGCCTCTCCACCTTTGAAAATGAGCTGATGATTTTTGCATCTTGCCGTGTGAACCAGGTTATGATTATTTATACAGATTTATGTAGGTATTTGCATGTGCCAGTAGCGGCACTAAAAGAAAGACTTTTGGTAAAACCTGTGCACAAATTTTTTATAACATTTCAATAACTGTGAACTGCAAACCTGATGGCAATGTAAAGGTTAAGGTAATAACCGTTGTAAGAACCACTATAATCTTTTTTTAATTTTGAGAAATAAAATAATGACTTTAGAAGTGAGTTCACTCTAACTAAACTATTAACTTGTGTGTACAGTCTGAGTGGACCAGCAGTCTTCAGCAATGTCAAATGGTTTGTGAAAGCACTATTAGTTCTACCTGTACAATTGCGTACATTTTACATTGCATGAGTAATCAGTCAGAAGTAGCTGCTATATAACAATTGCAAGTGTTTTTAATGTAGTGACCCATGCAGAAGGGAGCACCGAAAAACACAACATGGGTATTTAGATAGAAGTATTAACAGTGTTAGCTCTTGTTGCAGTTGCTACAATTGCACATAATGATAACATTTTATGTAAATGTTGTTTTTTTTCCATCTTTACATTGTAACTTGCCCAACATTACAGACAAAACCAGTGGTCCCCAAACTTTTCAGCCTTTGACCCACAAAATACCAGCAGCAGAGACCCGTGCCCCATAAACACTGTTTTCACGTCATTGTTTCCCGGGGGACACTTTTCCTCGCAGCACCGCTATGTGGATTAGCATGCTAATGTTTTTGTCGGAGCCGCTTGTTGAGTAACTGGCGGTGGGTGGTGTTTCAGCTGCTTATATTGACTAAATACATCCTGTTTTCACCATCGCTGAATGTAGTAAACAACTTTTCAGTGACGTGCACGGTTAGATTTAACGTGCTACGATATAACGGAGACGTTAATGTGTGGAGACTTAAGTAGTTTTTTAGTAGAGCTGAGTTGACTGGTGTGTCGTCCTGTAAAGTTTTATTAACCCAACTAAAGACCCGATAATAATTTTTTTCTCAACCTTTCACGATTGGACCAAAATGCATGATTACTGTTTACAACCAGGCAAAGAAGAAATAGACGTACTTGAGGAGGGAAACAGTGATACAGACAGAGGTAAACTGGTGTAATTGTTGAAAATACCGTGATATAAAATTTGGGTCATACCGCCCAGCTCTAATTGTAACAATATTCATTACACTATTTTTGTCCATTGTACGTACACTAACCTTACACTTTTGTAATTACAAAGGCAAAAATTTGTTGTTAGTTTTTTTCAGAAAATCTTTTCAGGACCCCACCTTTATGATTTAGGACCCCACCTTGGGTCTCGACCCTAACTTTGGGAACCACTGGTCTAAACGATCTATTTTCTGCTATATGTGCTGGTGTTAAAACTCCTGTGGCATTAGAAAGCAATTTTTATATAAATAAATATATTTTGTTCTTCATAAGACTTTGACATCTGGCCCTTCCCCATGAACTTTCAATCACTGGGCCCCAGGGAGGTGGAGATACCTGCTCTTTGAAGCACTCAAAAAGAAGAAGTGGGGAAAGCATTGGAAAGTCAGAATCTATAAAATGTCCACTTCTAACTAAGGCATGTTCCACTAAAGACAAGTAAATGTGTTTTGAAGGGAAGGGTTTTTTCCCTTGGAATTAAATGTGTAATAACCATTTTAGGACACATTAGTAAGCATACAGTAAGCATCTTGTCTCAGTCCTAATCAGCTAGTGTTCTACTTTTTTCTGTAACATAATAGGATGAATGCACAAAAAGTAGGAGTGTGCTTAGAGGTGATATTCTTTACACTGGAGCCAGTCTTCCTTTTGATGGGACCAGGAAGCTTCAGGGTGAGAGATAAACAAGTCAAAAGTTCAAGACGAGTTTCCCTCCATTAACACTAGGGTCCCATTCACAATACACAGGACTTTTTAAAAACATTTTTACCTGCACTAAATGATAATGTGATGCCGTTTTGAGACTTATGTAGGTTTCTTTCACACTTTGATGTTTTTGAGTTGTTTTATAGCCTAAGAACAAAACAAAACAAAAGCTTACTAACCATTAGCTTAGCCTGAATTACATTACTTTTTCCCCATTCGTCCCCCAAAATTATGACACTGTAGGGACAGCCAGAAAATACAAGTTTTTAGTCCTGTGGTCACATAGTGGGACTTTCATAGCTTCACTGTAGATCTCAAACTCTGGATCTATAAGTTCAACATGAAGCACCAGAAAAACAAAAAGGGTGGAGATACTTTGTCCATCTTAATTGATTCTCTACCTACTTTAATCATGAGTTTGACTCTTTTTATTTTTTTTGTACACACTGGCCCCTCTGAACAGCTCTTATTATCACGAGACAAATCAGCATCATTCCTGTATTTACCATCTAATTTCAAAATCAGTTTTGGAATCAACAAGTTCTTGATTCACACTTTTCTGCCTGAGAACGCGATTGATCCGGAGGTACGCGGGCTTCCCCGCGCTGCGCTGCTGCAACTTCAAACGGCAGCGCCCAAGTTTGGAAAAGCTAAGGTGTTACTTTTTATTCCTCCTGCATCAAACACATCCTCGATCAAACGTCAGACTCTTCAAACAAGGTGCCATCTGCAGCTGTCCGGTTGGGTTTGATGTGAAGTTCTGTAAAGATACAAAGGATGTAGCTGAAGCTGTGATTGCCCATCCCCCCACCCCGCTTCTGATATTTCACAATGCAACGTATAGGAACAAATTTAATAAAAACTGACATTGTTCACCACCCTGTACTGTCTTTTTCCCATGTGATTTATCGTGTTCAAACTCAACAGCTCATGTCCTATCAGTAATGTAGCTTAAAAACGTTGTGCCCGAATGAGTAATCCTGATAATAACAGACAGAGACAGATTTGTTGCAGTATTTGTTCACCAAATTTGAGCGTTAGAGGAAAGGAAACCACTAATAGAGCTATAAACTGCGCAGCTCTTGAATGGCCTACCTGTTTACACAGGAAATGAATCCACTTGAATGATGTACCGTTTCCTATACACTTTACTTGTGGCTTGCCTGAGACTTATTTTTTTTTAACAAAAATTGACACAAGTGTCTCTTATTTCACTGGGGCCCGGTTGGTGGAAGCCTGCAGTCTCACGCGGGTCGTGAAACAGAAAAACGCAGCTCCAGTCCAATTTGCTGCAGGTTTCCCTGAGGAGAGAAGCAGTGTTGATTTTGGCACACGCTCCATAGACCCAAGCAACAAATCCTGCCTCTTTTTTTTTTTTTCCAGACATGTTGGCTCAGGATCTCAGTGGAGAACTGGGGGAAGAAGAAGAAGAAGAAGAGGAAGGGGGGAAAAAAGAGAGAGAGGGTGAAAAACAGCCCCAGGGCTGGAGGGAGATATTGTATGCATGTGCACTCAAGCACAAGGTTTGTGGCCAGCTGCTTATTTTTTTTTTCTTTCCTGTGGAGTCAAGATTATCCACAGAGTCAATAGAGTGAGGGGGACTGCTTTTCCCAGTGCTGCTCAGTTCTGCTGCTGGGGTAACAGAGACACTGTCAGCACTGTTGTTTTTCCTTAAACTCTTTATTTAAACCTAGGCGCACAACCATTTATACCATGATCTGGCTTCCAATCAGTACATCTTAAATCCAATACACCTTGTCAACTCTCCACAGACAGTTTGACAGTGCTGGCCTGCAAGAATGTGGAACTTCTGCAGCAAGAAACACCTCCCTCGCTTGGCTTTTATTTCATTCAGATAATAATGATGTCTTATGGGACGTTACCTTTATGTTTCTCAGAGTTTAATTTTAAGCTTTTATTTGATGTGTTAAAGTGCTGAGGTGTCTACAGCGAGTGAGCGTGTTGATCAGGCTTCTCCCGGTTTAAAATGGAGAGCAGAATAAGAGCTGTTGCCAAGGTCACAGCTCCACATTTGCACAGCCATGGTTGTCAAAGGCTGAAAAGGGCTCAAGTCCCCGAAACACCTTCTGGCTAGCTCCTTCGTTCTGCGTTTTGGTGAAACTGCTAAAGGCAACAGAAAGGGGAGAGAAGGAGCGAGCAGCTTGGAGGATGCGGGAGAGACGAGACCAGGCGAGACGGAGAGTCTGCATTTCACTGATACCAAAGCCTACCACGCTGTCACACTCTGAATAATTGTGAGGGACAGGCTGTGGACACCCCCGAGCCACAGTAAAGCCCAGAATAATGCCTCTCCTTGGGGCTTTCTCCGGCAGCCTTGTGCTGAGGCCTGGATGGCGGTGCCGTGCAAAGCTGGTTAACAAAGCCAGTTAGCTACCTAAAGTGGCTCCAGACTGCAGCTGATTTCAAAACTTTTACCCACTTTAGCTCCCCCTTAGTCAAAATGATTGAGATGTCCCAGACGTCTCAGCTGAAGCTCGCTTAAGTGTGTTTGTGGTGCTACAAAGAGGATGGACAGCATTTTTTTTTGTCCAACAGGAATTTAGATTGGAGTCTCACATGACCTGTCTCTGGGGTCACTGGTTGGATCTGTTGGAGCTTTTGTTGGCACACCTGGGTGATGGAGCCATGCGAAAGCACAGGCTCCTGTTTCAGGTTTTGTGTTGGGCTACTTCAAGCAGAAAAGAGAAGTCAATTCTAACAAGGAGCAGGTAGTGGAAAAGAAAAGGGTTGTCAATTATATGGAATAATGACAGAAAGGAATTATGCAACTGATGTCAGCGGTGAACACAGTTTCAAACACATCTGAAAAACTTCAAAATTATGAGTTTGATTTGCTGGTGATTGATTACTAAGCCTGATCAGCCATATTGGAATTTAAAATCAAAACTGGTCAAAAATCTCCAAATTCTTTTCCAGCTCAGGGGTTGATGATTTTTTTTTACTTATAACTCAGAAATTTAAACTTCAGGTGCAAATAAAATGCATCAATTGCACCAGTGGCAGATGCTGGTCTTTCATAAAGGGGAAGCTCAATTTCAACCTACATCATAAAATGTGTTGGTCTATTTATACGTAAACTCTACCCTCCATTCCTTTTTAAGAAAATGATCTGTGACTTGTCACAGATCATTTTACAGCCAGCTCTCTTTGTTATACCAGGACAGCTGAAAAGACCTGTTACTTTCCCCCACCTTGTGCACCAAATTAACCTGAGGAGTTATCAGCCCTGTTGTTT
>JAUBOC010000082.1:938586-951731 GCA_032275365.1 Anablepsoides cearensis | reverse complement strand
CACCATTGTTTATGGGTTGGGGTGGGCCCCCTGCTTGTGACGCCCCTGGTGATTGACAGGTTGTTCCACAGAGGAATAACAGTTTGAGCCCCAGCACCGCGTATCTCTGTGTTAGATGTCAGAAACAAACAGAGATTTACTTTATGTGGCTCTAGCAGAGACAAACCGTGTCTGATTTGTGACGGTTTAGTTATTAATAAGCGCCACAGAGATGATTATTTTTCCTGTTGCCAGGTCCGCTCTGCAGCGCGCGAGCTGATCTGCTGACTGGTGTGCGAGAAAGAAAAATATTTTTTGTCCACAGGGGAAATCCTCAGTATTTGTGCCAGTCCAGCCCTGGAGCAGACACACATTAGGGCTGAACGTAGCAGGGCAAGTTTTGAAGGGTTGTGAGAAAGCCTCGAGCTCCGAGGAGAGAGAGAAGAAGCGACAGGAGGCTCCACCAGCCCGGGCTGCTCAGAAACAACTCGGAAGGGATAACTAAATAATAACGAGGCTATTTTATTAACAGATTAAGTTGTGTTTTTTTACTGAATATTGCATACATCTATTTTGACACAAAGTTCAGCCGTGGCGGGTTTGGAATGACAGCTGTACAGCATACAGCTGCTCTCCTCTCTTTGTGCAGTGCGGCGTGTGTTATTCCCATAACGTTTTATGTCTCCAGACATCATGTAACATCACCAATACTAGTTGATAACACAAGAACCACAACTTTCCTGATAGTAGACATCACGGGATGTGTAGTCCCAGCGAGTTTGTGACTTTACTTTCAGTTTCATTCTTCAGACGCACGAATGAAACCGAAAGTGATGTTACAGCTGAATTAAAATAAAAATTCCTGTATCCGCATCGTGATCCGGATCATAACCAAAATGTAATGGTGTGTTCCTTTGGCCCATACCCACATGTGGTAAAAATTCCATGACAATCTGTCCACATTTTAGTAATTTTGTCCACAGAATGACAGAACGGAGGAACGACAGAATGACATAGGCGACCAAAAACATTACCTCCTCCCTTGGCGGAGGTAATAAAGTATTGCATGCTATAACTTTTGGTTGCAGTATACGGAGTGTACAAAACACACACGTAAACACTCGTCTCTCTATACTAATGTGGATTTTGCATTGACTTTTTATTATATGTTATTATATATTTTCTACAGCACAACCCAGACCTCTAACCCTAATCCTAACCTCACAGGTACAAATCTAACCCTAATCTAAACTTAATTTATCCCTTAGTCCTGAACCTAACCACAGACCCACAAATGTTTTTGTTTTCCATTTGTGTGGACTAGACACACAACATCAAAATGTCCCCATAAGCATAGTATAATGTCAAAATATGTCCACACCCCAATGCAAAGACATGCACACACACACACTCACTAACACAGACAGACAAAAATTCATCTTGCTACCACAACCAGACAGTTCAGGAATTTTCACAACACAAGTGATAGTTTTTGCTCAATGAATGAATGTTTGATGCTTACCTTCTACTATTTGTTTCTGTTTACCTGTCTTAGCAAGAGTGCTGTCATAGAGTGAAAGCTACAGATGTGTCATTTCCAAGGTGACTCTAATGAGCCCCTGGCAGCAGCTTTAACATTGCTTTTGAACTTGGCTCATTATACACTTTATGTACAGTTTATATATCATCAGAGGAACAACACAGCTTAAATGATTGGGGGATAAAGTTAGAGAGACCAAACTGAGATGGTTTGGAGTAGATATATTGGTAAAAGGATGTTAGAAATGCAGCTGCCAGGAAAATACTAAAGAATATGGCCAAAGAGGAGCAACTGGAGGACAGAGGAGGTGGAGGAGGATGACTTGTGTAGAGGGAACAGCCAAAAGAAGAAATAGTTTATTTATTAAAATCATTATTTTAGTTTTTGCATATTTGTCTTATGTGAGTGATGCCCCTTTTCCACATACTTCCGTTCTACTCTGGCACGTTCTTTGTTGCTCTAAAATAAAAATTAATTATATTTGTTTTAATATTATGGTGCATTTCTTCCTTATTGTGTTTAAAAGCAAACGTGGAAATTGGGAGCCAAGATGAATTGTGAGGAAAGTAAATGAGCCAGAGCCTGCAGTGTGGTGACTGTAATGAATCATAATCACTTGCGGTATTATTTTTAGAAAAAAAATAAAAAGAAAGGGTGCAACACACCGAGTACAAAAGCACGTGGCACAAACTCCTTAACCCCACATGGTGCAACCTAGGAGTTACAAATAAAAAACAAACAAACAGGGTTGTGTGAGTGAGTCAGTGCTCTGTTTTTACTACAACAAAATAAGCAACCAAAGATAATTGTGTGATAGTTATGTTCATTAGATATCTTGATCTTTCAGTTACTTAATTTTACTAATGTTTAAATAGTTCCAGTAAAAAAAAAATATTGAAAATTGTGTTATTCCTGACATATACATGCAGTAAAACTAAGGGAAAGGTGCTGGGAACTGTACTGAGTGCACAAATGTTGCTGCCAGTTCCATGTTATTCTTAAACCTCCCACTGTCCTTGGATTAAAATGACTCCTGAACACTGAGGCCGCAGGAATCATTTTGAAACCAAGCAGGAGGGTTAAAGACCAAGAGCACCAACAAATTTGTCTATGTTTACACACACAGGCAATGTGTGTGTAGGGTTTAGTAAAGTGGAGAAGGCCCAGTGGTGACTGGCATTCCACTGTTCAAATGTAACATTATTCATGTTACTATTATTAATTAACCGGCACAGTTTTCATTCATAATTGTCCTATGTAAGTGAGTAAAATTTTCTATAATAACATAAACTACTAAACGTCTGAAATTGGAATTGTTTTAGTAATGAACTTTGGCCCAGTTTTGGAGAGTTTATAACTTGACTGTCTACACAAATGAGTTCTGTGTCTTCAAATTGATATATATTTTGTGTGGAAACTTAAGGCTGACATAAAGTATGAAAAGACATCTTATGTTGTGCACATCACAAAAAAGGATGAAAAAAATATAATCTCGTGTGTGGGAAACCTGACCAATCTCTCTATGTATTGTAGAACTCTTTTAAAGTCAAACCTTTTCCTGGTTCGACCACAAGTCACCCCTGAAACATAGGCAACAAAGTACAACCAAAAATATATTTTTTTAGTAAGCAAATAGTATTGTTAAGGTCCTTTAGTGTCAGTTAAAATGTTCTGTATTCAAGTCAAATTACTTCATTTTGTGAACTATTAGTCACACTTTTTTTTAATTTAGTTAGTTATAGTCAGGTGCAACTTACAGTGTATATGTTTTTTTCTCTTCTTGATGCATTTTTTGACTGATGCATTAAATCAGCTAAAATTTGATCAAAACGTATCAAAGGGAAATTTGTTCCAAAACCTATTGAGTTTGTGTGACAGAAGAAAAGCATCTGATAACCGGCTCTGTTTGTGTTCCTCTTACTGTTCACGCCACAGTCAAAGGACATGATGAGATGAAGTGTTACCACAGAGAAGTAGTTTTAAGAATCTCTTTTTCTTGGGGTATATACTAAGGCATAATATCTTTCTGTGTAATGCAAATGAATTCCTCTTTAGGATAGTCAGAGCTGTACAGGGACAGTTTTGATAAAGAGCTTATGGGAGTGAATGGGTTGAATGGAAAAAGCAGCCAGAATGACGCTGACTCTGCCTTGATTGACACTCTAAATACAGTCATGACGGGGGAGCTGGAGCTCCAGCTTAGGGGAAGCTTCTGCCTGGGGTTTTCCTACTCCCTTGTTTTTAATTAACCACGCTGAAACCTGTAACTGGAGCGGCGGCTTAAACAAATTTAATTGCTACATAATAGCTAGTTTAATACAATTGTGCAGCAATTAGGATGGATATTTGTTGCCGGCTGGAATAATAATGCTCTCAGTGCCTTACTTTCTCCCCCTTCTCTCCGAGCAGCATTGAAGTGTTTTCTGCCAAGGGATTTCTCTGAGGCGCCGGGCACAGATGTGCTCCTGTGTATAGCATATGGGTCTTTGCACCATCAAAAAATATTTCTCCAGAGCAGAATTTACTCAGACATTCTCCAGATCTGGCAGAAATACCTCAATTAGAACTAATTACAATATATTTCTCAAGGTTGTAGTTTGGCTTCCACGTGTGCCCGAGATAAGTTTGGCACGCCATACACAATTTGTTGTGGAGAATTGTGGTGAAATCTCTTGTGCTGATGTGTAGAATTCACACTGCAGACATCTCTGCTCACGGTTTTGATGGCATTGCATACTTTACTAGACTCCAGCACCATCAGCTGTATAACTGTCAGAGCTGTCAAATGTCTCATTATTCCATGTCAAGTCAAAGGTGTGTTCATATTTATGTCATGAGGTTGTGCCGTATGGGGAAAAATGATGGTACAACCCATTATTTATTGAGAGGACAATGACAGACAATCTACCTGAGGATGTTTGAAAGGTGAAAATAACATCCCTCTCCCTTAATAACGCAGTCTTGTCAAACATTTATAGGACAGAGAGAAAACAAGGGCATAGGTGTCTGCTTATTGACTTCAAGACTGGGCAAGGCTGTCATAGGATATGGGTATGGGAGACTGCCAGAGAAAAACAAGAAAATCAGGCATTGTGTTTGGTGGAAGTGCTTATCGCTGAATTGCCCCAAGCTCTTTTCAAAAAAAGCAACAGGTTGGGTTTTCTTCTTGTTGTCTCAGTGTATTTGTGCATGTGGCAAAAGCTACAACCCGTATCTATTACCAGAATAGTGCAACACAAGACTCTGACTGTAATTGCAAACTTCCTTCGCTTGACAAAAGAAAACTATACTGGCCGATGACACAGATAAAACACAAAGACACCAGAAACTTTAATCTCAGTTGTAAAGTCTGTGCCCACGTGTGAACTATTGTTCCTAAACTATTACTTTGTACACATCACTAGCTGCGTTTCCATTGACCATGAAAATGCGCAAATTAGAATTTCGAAAATAAATGCTCAATGGAAACACGTCAATTTCGAGGTTTTTCCGTATCGAAATTGGTGTATTTTGCAAAACTGCAATGGAAAGAATTTTTACGCATCACGGGAGTCATGTGATCAAGAACTGGCTGTTTCTACTGGCAAAAAAGACGACAACAGGAAGTAGAATAAATAGAAGTAAAATCACTGAAGTTGTAAAAGAAAGTAGTAAACTCACCAGCTACAATTTCCCAAAAACCTCACATACATATCCGCTCCCAAGTATAAGAGGCTTGTCACTCGAAAGCCTCGATAAGACGTCGACGTTGATCGCTAGTGTCGTGGTAGCATGATTGTTTACATCCATTGCTGCCATGTTTGTAACGACCTATCGCGAGAACAAGCGTATTCACGAGTGACTTTAATAGCATTTCTTACTTAATGTAAACACTGCAATTGCGAAACTCTGTTTTTTCGACATTAACAGAATATCGACAAAGTTTTGTGCACATTTGTAATGGAAACGCAGCTAGTGCTCATCACAGACGTAAAACAACTTGTATAATGCAAGTTGTGTTGGGATTTTGTATTTTTGTATTATTCTAACCTTTTTATTTTTAGGATGATCTGGTGAGGGCATCTTCAATCCTATGGGGCTGTCTACACTTCCATATGAGAGCTGATGAACATCTGTGTATTTAAGGCTGCGTTGAGACACTATTTTTTTGTTGGTCAGTCAGTGGCCTTGCGGTGAACATTCCAACCTCTGTTCCCAGCAATATTTTGAGAGAAAATATTGCATACAGTGGTCCTGTGGACAGATACTCCCATCTCTGCAGAAGAGCTGCGTAGCGTCGTACGGGTTATACTTGCCGACCTTGGCATGTCTATGGTTTTTGGTAGGCAACCATCTTTTGGCAGGTTTTGTGGCATGCTTGTTTCATTTTTGTATTACAATCTGGCACTCCTTTTAGGAATGCATACCATTGGCAGTCTTTCATGCAAGGGTTTTGGACCAATATCATATTGTGTTGAAGAGATAAAACTGTTTTATTTTGGAGAAACCTTGAAAAAGGAACTATTTGGAATTCATGCAGCATCATAAAATCTCTGGAGATGCGTTTGTACTCAAAATATGTGTTGGGAATGAATCCTAAATAACCACACAAAATCTTAGCTCAATATCAGAAAAAAATACTGTCATAGTGGTTTTTTCTGTTGGTTCAGTTAGCTGTGGTGGTCATTTTGAATTGGGTTGATTTCAAAAGATACAAGTGTCCACATATTGAGTTCATCCAACACTTAAAAGTGGATCCTTTTTAACAAATTGTGTGACATCTGAAGGTAATAGTTGGTGCTTCAGTGCAAAGTGGGTGAATACATATTCAATCCTTCTTGACTCTTTTAAGTAAGTTAATTCCCAAAAATCACATTGACCAACAATTTACAATATATATTGGCACAACATAAAACAATGCAGAATACATTAATAGATTTGTTGAATTGTAAAGGCTGTTGTGTTAAATTATGAACATAGGTCCAAACTTTGGTTTGTTATTATCAACTGTTTTGTTGCATTTTAGTGAGTGAAGCAAACAGAATATAATTAAATGTCCCTATTAGTGTTTCTAAATTTGCTACACACTCCAACCAGACTATTATCAGGTTAATGGAGCTGGGTATTAAGGGGCATGAAGCGAAGCGCTCTAAAAGCAATAATTGGGATCTGATGGTCAGGGGCTGCTCATTAATTAACCCCCGCTGACAGAATCGTCAATAAAGGGCTGTTAACTACATGGTGTTCACTGTACATGAAGATGGCAGCAGCCACTCTCTGCTGGAGCTGTTGTCAGCTGCAACTATGGGTGAATGATTGGACGGGGCTGGTGACACACTTTTTAACCCACCACCCCCCTCCATCCAGTCACAACATCACCAAACAATATGTGGAGACAGCTCACGCTCCGTGGGGCTTTTTGAAACTCGAGATTCAAACAGAGAATAGCGTGTCTGTGCCAGAAGTGAAACGCAGCGCCTGCTGAGCCCTGGGGGCTTTGGCCGGACGAATTCAGTGGCCAGAGGTCCCATCTATTTACTGGTTAGGGAAGACCAGTGAAGGTTGGCGCACTTCCTGCCAGAGAATCAAACATGTTTTATTTGCGCAAATCCAACAGACACGGGTGACAAATAGGAGTATTATGTCAGCTTCGTGGGACGTCTAACTTTAAGGATACACAAGATCACAGAGAGACAAGGAGCATATATTTGGGAGTAGTTTGTTTTAGCTGAGCTTGATGTCCCACTCTAAAACCAGCCCAGCAACCAGGCATCTGTCCAGCCACCCCATCGAGCAGACAAATGAACAAAGTGTTGGTGAAAAGGCATCAGCAGGGGACAGCCTGCACCTGCATGGGCTGAGTAAACTTTTTTTCCTGCTTTTCAACAATTTACCCTCTTTTTTTTCATGGTCTCTTTATTTATCACCAGGGGGTATAGCACTCTTTGAAAAAGAAAACATTTCCTACCAGCTTGCCTTAAGACGAGCCTTTGTTTCTTTCTCTCCACCTCCTGTTGGCAGAACACTTTTTAATAGTCTACTGATAAATGTTCCTTTTCCATCCAGCACACATCCATTCCTATGGAAGGATTAGAGCTGAAAGAGTTTGCTGATTGTGAACATAAATCACCAATATGCCACTAAAGTTCCCAGACTGCCATAATGGATGTCTACTGAAGCATATATTTAGACGTACAGTGACCGACTGGTGGATATAAGAACTCACTGTGATTAGAATCCAGGGCTGTGCTGGAAAAAAGTGTGATGCACAGGTGAAACACTTCAACTTAATAAATATATTAAGACTTCTCGAATGTGTGGATTAAATATTTGACCGCCCTCAACTTTAGCAATTTAACACACAAGGACTTTTCCAAATCTGAGTATGTAGCATTCTCTGTGTTGCAAGATGTTTGCATCATTACTTAGCCAGCAGCTGCAAATCCTTGCTCACCTTAAAATGTCTCAAAAGTAACTTTAAATTGGAAATATATATATTAAAAATTTCCCAAATAATATATATATATATATATATATATATATATATGAGATTTTTTTACTCTGAAAAAATCCTTTTGCAGGGATATTCTAAGAGTCATCATGCAAGTTAAGGGTGAAATTCTCTACATTTTTATTGTAAGTCAGTTCAAGAGTTTGCCAGCAAGACATTTTATAAAAAATCAGGGAGTTTTTTTTTATGCACTGTTAAATAAAAACCAAACCAGTCACAATGAGTTTTAAAACTGGTGGTATGTAAACTAACTGGTGGTAATAAACTAAACTAAACTAAACTAAACTAAACTAAACTAAACTAAACTAAACTAAACTAAACTAAACTAAACTTAACTATTGGTTTCATCATTGTTTAGAATAATATAAGTTAATATTTCCATATTCTAAAAGTGTAGTAATTTTAAATCTTATATAAACGTTTAAAAATGCAAACATGCATTATAATGTGAATCAAACAGGTCTTTAAGAAAGTAAAAAAAAAAGTTTCAGCTTTACAAACACATTACTTTTAATCCAAAATTAGACGTATAAACAATTTTAGGTACCAGAAAATTCAGTTTTTCTCAGCGTTTGATGTCATTATGTGTGTCACAAACATAAAAAAATAACATTTTTTGTTCATCCATTTTTTTTACCCGCTTTTCCTTTCCAAGTTGCTGGTGCTCGTGTCCAGCAGTCACTGTGAAAAAGCTGGACAGGTCACAAGCTCATCACAGGAACACAACTAGTGGTGTCCTGATACCGATACAAGTATCGGGCCCAAAACCATTTTTCCTTAAGTATTCATCATGCAAAATGCCCTCAAATCAGAATACAAGTATTGATACTGGGAAATATCAATACTTGATCCTTGCCAGCAGTGAATGTGCTACAGATTACATTTCAAGTAAAACGTTTGACAGTTTCATGTTTAACAAATTTAGTTAAAATAAAAAAATAAAAAAATATTTTTATTTTTTTTCAAAATGTTTCAACAGTATATATCATGCTGTATATTAGACGTGATTTAGAAGAGCTGTAGACCTATAAGGAAATAGATCCACCATGTTCTAAATAAAAGAAACGTGTTTTTAAAGTCATTGTGTAATCAATGTTTAAGTTCTAACTCAGTAAGTATTTGGTTTCAATTCTCGGTATTGCATTTAAGAGTAACCAATAACCAAATATGAATGGTTTTAGGTCTGTGGGAGGAAATCAGAGTTGTCAGAGAAAACATGAAGCTCCACTAGAAAAGAAGCCCCAGAACTGGACTGGCACCTGTAAATTTATCACGGAAAAGCAAAAACTCAAGCAACTGCACCACCGTGCCAATATATGACATATCTTATTGATTCATTATATATTATTGAACATTGTTGCTATAAAAGGTAAAATGTAAGTTTTCTTATATCTGTTTTTAAAAATATTAGTAGCAGTAGTAAATATATGTAGCATAAAAGGTTCCAAAATTTATACCCTCAATAGATATTGTAACAATAAAATCAGGATAAACAAAATAATGTGTAGACAGCTAATCAACTAATAAAAATGTAATTTACTATTCCCAATTAAAGCTTTACATTAATATTATTAAACAGCTTGAACTGAAAGGGTGAATGTGCTGTGCGGAGTTGGGTGTAAATCGTGTTTAACTCGTTCCTTCAACCAGAGTCTAAGCTCTTTAAATATGAACGCTAACTGTAGTGTCATTTTCAGGGGTCAACATGAGGATCCCTTTCCTGGTCGTTAAAGGAGGCGTAAGCAGACTCAAGTGTGTAACGATCTGGTTACCCTGACATATCCAGAGAGGCAACCGTGAGGAGAGAGGACACCGGAATGCTGGCCTAAATTTCAAATTTAGTAACCTCCTGGTTGACAAGAAATATATTTACTATTTCTTTCCCTGCTTCTTCTAAACCACACAGGAATTAATTAATTTTCAAGAATATATACATGTATACTATCCACAAATTATTTAGCAAGTACTGTAACCTCCTCTGGTCAGTGCATTAAATCAAAATCATCACATTGAGTGTGGAAAGGAGGCTCAGACGGGTTTCAGAGGGAGTTCACTCTCTGTGTCCAGAGTCTAGAAATCTGCAGTACAATTCAACTATCCAGACAAGGGAATAGCTGTCAACGTTTGGAATGTTCCTGTGAAAATATATATTTTTAAAAAAATGCTCCGACCTTTCCGTGCCTCCCTTGAGTTTCCCCCTACTAACTTTGAGTTTTAACTCCCCGTTTGCTGGAGCCTTTATGTATAAAACAGTTGTTGCCGATTTGAGAGGAGAACTAAATCAGAGTAACGTCTCCTCAAGGTTGGAGGCAGTCAGTTCTGGCCCAGAGAGTGCCATCTTTCAACTCCTCAGCAAAAACATGTGTTCAAGGTACAGTTACAGGAACTCATCCAAGTCAGCCGCAGATCGTATTAATTACGTGTCTTTCATCATGGTGCTAAAAAAAGAGCTTTTTTTTCCTGTCCAATGCATTTTGCAGCGTGAGCAATGCACACATGATGCTGTCTGCATTTTCTTTTTTTTTTTTCTATGTTTTGTTTTCATGAAAAGTCAGGGCTGAGCTCCAACAGACTGAAATAGCATTTTATCAGCTTATTTACTGTAACTGGTTTGAATTTATCTGTTTGTCCTGGTTCAGGTCATTTTGTGCAGACTGCAAATTTATGTTCTTGAGCTGAAGATTCATGAAAGGCACTGGAAACTTTGGTGTCTTCCAGTGTGTTGTAAAAGGAAATCATCAGTTAAAAGGTCCCAGTAAGAAAAAAAAACACAATAAAGTTATTCTTTTACAAAATCATAAATAAATTTATTATACAGGCACAAATGTCTTATATATTTAAATAAGAAAGTTCTGAAACGTCTTAACTTGGCAAGGTCCAAACCTGCTGACTTCTCACTGGTGATCACGTTCATAAAAGTACCAGTAAAAACAGGGTAGAATGATTAACTGCAGCTGGCAGCTTCTTTTTGCCAACCTAAAAAGCAGTTGTTTAACAGCACTTATACTTATTTTACCTCAGATTAAAAAAAAAAAAAAAGCTGTTCAGGAACAAGAATGGGACCACCAGTACTAAAACCTGCCATGAACTGGAGAATTCTAGAACATCAATGTCAATAGTGAAGCAAAATTTACAACATCATGAATAGAGAGGGTGCTATCCAGGAAAGAATATTTTGCTCTTCGAGTAACACCATCATATTTGACAGAAATTTACAGCTGTCCACATCTGTACATTATTTTTTTTACCTGCTTCTTCCTATCAGGGTCACTGGTGCCCATATCTAGTAGTAACTGTGCGAGGAGCGGGGTACACACAGGACAGCTCACAAGTCCATTCCAAGGCCACATAGAGACAATAATTTAGAGTTGTTTAGAGTTAATTTGCTGAACATTCATGTATTTGGTCTGTGGGTTGAAACCAGAGTACATGAAGAAAACATACACCACGGACGAGTTCCTATAACCGTAGCTTGAACACATGTCTTTGCTCAGAGAAAACACATGAATACACAGCGAGAACATGCTCTCTCCACCCAGAATGGTGCCTGGCTGGGATTTTATCCGGCAACCTTCTTGGTGAAAGGCAACAGCTCAACCGACTGAGCCACCTTGCCGCCCAGCTGCCCACATGGACATGCTGGTTTATAATCATCAAGACAAAGATTGAGATGTTTGGTCGCAATGGCAAGAAGCATGTTTGGAGTAGTCAAGTTGAGACTTTTAAACCTAGCTTTGTACTGACTGTCAAACGTGTTGGATGTGCCATGCTGTGGCATTGGTGCAATACACAAATGGATCACAGCTAAATAATTGAAACTTGGGAAATTAGATAAGGCCTTTATTGTCATTGTACTGAGAACAATGAAATTACAGTTCAGAACACCCATTCAGAGAAGACAAAAACACAACAAAAACATAGGGGAACAGGTGCCCTGGGTCATTCAGCCACAGACCCCCAAAACAAGGATCCTCTTCATGACAACATCATGAGGAGGCGCTACCCTTAAAAGAAAAACTAAAAACCACACAAGGAAAGTTGAGGGGAAAAAAAACAAAAACATCATATTATGTCAGCAAAAGGTGACAAACTATATGTTTATAGAAAAAAACTCTGCATAGAGCACATTTATTAACCACATTTTGGACTGTTCTGATAGGACAATGATCTCCAAAACACATCTAAGCTGGTGTTTGAATAAACAAAAGCAGATTGACATTAAAAATGACCTTGTTGCAAATTACATGGCTAATTACACTGCAAATACAAACATACGGATAATGTATTAAATTATATAAATGGTAAAAAATGTTCTTAGTGTCTTCGATGGATGTTCCATTATAAGAGACATACATAATTCATTACCCATTTCAATTTTGAATCAAGGGCCAAAAGATAGGGGTAGTTGTAGTGATAGGTACCACTAGGAAATGCATTCATCCTGACTGTTTGATAGACACTTTGATTGAGCATGTTGTCAAACCCAATAAAGTTTCCTAGAAGTCCAGTGGCGTAACTAGAGAGGAGGTAAGAATCCCATGGCCTTAGCTGGCACATGTTGCACTGCAGACTCTCTGGTATTGTTGCCTTGGCTCTGATTCAGCAGCAGTGTGGGCATCAACTCACAGATTCAGAAGCTGGCTGTCATCATAGGAAATTGCAAAGTGAGTTTGTTATTAAATCCTGGGTGTGGGAGGAAAAAGGAGTCAGACTGTTCTTTGCGACATGTGGCTTTAGTGACCCTAATATAACCTTTATGCAATTTCCTACAAACCACAGTATTAATGATTGATGGCCTATTGGCTTCTGTTGTCTTACTACAGAATCTACAAAATCCATTAATTAGGAACAGCCTTGATTCTGTGAAAGGAACCTAAATTTGTGTTTTATGTCATTTAATCATTGGACATAAGCAGCAAGAGAAAGACTGCAGCCATGCTTAACTACATTATACATATAATGCCAAGCATCCCCTGTTTCATCTATCCATTATCCATCCAAATCTTATGTATGCACAGTGGGAACATTCATACTGAGCAGAAAGGCCGCATCCTTTAGTTAATCCTGCAATCTTTCTGTTGTGAGTGAGGTGTAGTTTAGCCATCAAAATGGTTTTAAAGAAATGGTTTTTCCATA
>JAUBOC010000082.1:925967-938212 GCA_032275365.1 Anablepsoides cearensis | reverse complement strand
TATATATACAGAACATTCACGATTTGGTTCGGTTCGATACTTTAGTCTCACGGTTCGATATTTTTTCGGTTCGATACAAAAAAAGAGAAATTTCCAGGTCCTTTTTAACTTGTAATTTATTTAAATTAGTAATAAACATTTGTTTAAAGTACATTTTTTAAACAAAATTTTGCTGAAAAAGCAAGTTTCTCAGTGGATCTGCACTCAAAAATCCAGTCTAGGTGGAGTAGTCGAACACAGATCCACTGATCCTTCAACACAGATCATCTTCAGAAGACAAGTTGATAAAAATGTTTTTAAAAAATCTGTATTGTTCGATACAAGTGTGTATTGAACCTAAACGGTTCGATACGGGTACATGTATTGTTGAACCCATAATATATATATATATATATATATATATATATATATATATATATATATAGAGAGAGAGAGAGAGATATTTATAACAACATTTCTATTTTTTTATTGGGAACATGTCACTTTCTCCAACAAAAACTGCTGCAAGTAAGTGTTTGTTGGTCAGGGAAAATTATGAAATATTGTACTGCTGCTTACTTTTGCATTTTGACCTAAATTATTAAAGAGGACAAATCATGCTTTAAAACCCATCTTTTTCATGTTTAAACCATTCAGTTGGGCTCTTTATAAAGTGGAACTGCAATGCTTTGGTCTGAACTTCTCCAACCACCTTGCTGGACAGTTAAATATTACTGAAAATAAGTGTTCTTTTTTAAGATTGTAGTGGGCAGCACAACAGCTCAGTGGTCAACACTGACACCTCATAGCAAGAAGGTCCTGGGTTTGGTTCGTACCTGTGGTCTTTCTTGGTGGAGTTTGCATGTTCTCCTCATGCTTGTGTGGGTTTTCTCCAGGTACTGCAAAAATGTGCACAATTTGGCCACCCTTGCAAAAGAGATCTGTGATCTCAATGGGATTTGCCTGCAATGGCAAATAAACTAGAGAAATTGTTTTATATTCCCTTCAGCTGAATTTTAGGACTTTAGCTGGATTGATCTCATTCCTATATTAATCCTTCACTCATAGGACCTCAAATAAAGAGTAATTATAAACATTCACTTACATATACAATACATAGACGTTCCCTATGAACCTCTTTGTCCAAAAGAACCCTATTGTCCAAAATAAGTTCCTGCTTTCAGCTTATATTGGCCATTATGGGGCTTGTGTTTGAAGATGTCACCAGCATTTTGGAAAGATTCATCTTTGACCTTTGATATGACTTCATACAGTACGTTTCAGTCACTTGATTTATTGTCAGAGGTAAGCTTGAAAACGTTGGTGTTTCAACTTTTATTAAAGAGGCTTCTGATTCAATAGGCATCAAAACCTCATTAACTTTGTGTCCTATTTGTCTAAAAAGCAGTTTCTTGCACCATCTGATTAGTCTGTTGATTAACACGTCTGAAAAGGAATTACAGCCACTGGAGCCTTCAAGGTCAAGTTGACTTTCCCTGTCACCTCCTTAACGTGGCATGAAACCAATAATCTATTGGATGTAATGGAGTGACACAAGGCATCGCGGTTCTCTCGACCAGACGAGTTTGATCGTGACCACTGAGCCAGAAAGTTAGTGCTGAACAGCAGAAGGCACACCAGGAGCCCTCCTCTATTTCAATGCGTGCCCTGACAGTCAGCATTTTGCTGATGGGGACCTAATAAGGTACGGCATGCCGTGACCCCGGACCATGCCTGCTGACAGCCTCTGATGACCTCCCAGTACTCTAAAGCCCCCACACCTTTCAAACATCCTCCTACATTACCCTGCTTGGATCATCAGCCAGTCCCTTCATCATGTCTCTACATCGAGCCCAATTTCAACTATTATTTTGGAAGACCATTTCTCGAGTCAGATGGGTTTAACGGTTCAGTCTTTCCAACCAAATGGAAGTGACAGCTATGGTATGCTTGGAATGAGACTGATGTGGCAAAGAGGCTCTGGTGCTCTGTAACTTGTAGCACACGGCACAAGTGGTGCATTGTAAAATGGGAAGAGCAGCAGAGCTGATTGCCCACAGGCATTTATACAAAAGCCAAGAAGGTACAATCATGGCAGATTTTAATTTAACTTAAGCAATAATACGTAATAATAGGATGAAACTTGGTTGTTGCATTACTGTACAAAGACTGAACTTTTTGTGTATGACTCTCCTTCTTGTGTAATTCATAGCTGTAGTTGTTTATATAATGACCCTGTTTGATGTCATGATTATCATAATACAAGATTTGTGACTCTACTTTTTGTTCAGTTTAAAGTTTTCAAAAACAATTACTAAACTATCCATTAACTGTACACACTGTACACACAAAATAAATAAATGCTGAGTTTCATTGTTTGCACTTTTGACAGACATTATCCCTCCTCGAAGCACTAACCAAAAACAACAACAACAAACAAAAAAAACAACACACACACAAATGATAGGAACAATCTCAGTCCATGTGAACAGTAAGGTTTCTGTCACGGTTAGATATAAACACATTTCTGTAATAAACAGTTTTAGCACATTACAATATTATATTTATTTGTTTGGATGAGAATTCAATGTTTCTCCAAATGACAAAGTCTTTCATTATAAGATTTTGATACAATTCACAAGTTTGCAATCCGTTTGATGCAATTATGTTAGACGGGTATACCATATTAGATGGGCGGCTGTGGTGGAGTGGTTAGGGGAGTCTTCCTGGAACTGGATGTTCACCAGTTTGTTCCCCCATCCAGCTATTTCAGTCATTGTGTCCTTGGGCAAGACACTTCACCTGCCTTGCCTGTTGATGGCGGTCAGAGTGTCCAGTGGTGCCGGTGCATGGCAGCCCAGCCTCTGTCAGTGTGCCCCAGGGCAGCTGTGACTGATGCTTACTACCATATGGGTGAATGTCTGAAATGTAAAGAGCCTTGGGGTCCAAGTGGACTTGATAAGGCGCTATATAAGTTCAAGCCATTTACCATATCAATCCACAATGGCATGAATAGATGTTTTCATTTTGCCTGGATTTAATTTAACCAGATAATTTAATTGATGTGGATCAATGTATTGTTACACCCATAATCAGTAAACACAGTCTTGCAAGGGGCTCAAACAGGTGAAAAGTATAAATATTCCCATAAATTCCAAGTACAATTTCTACATTTTATCATCATCAACATAATAAAAAGTAAAGAAGACAATAAAAAAATCATAAACTGCAAGTTTATTTGAGATTCAATAAATTTTAGCTTTACTTGTCTTTTCTACGTTGTACAGCCTCTGGACATCCTGAAAGCTATCCAGATAAATAAACGAATGAAAACCTACTTGAATGTAACATGCAAAATTTCCAATTTTTTATTAAAACCATGTGCCTCACAGCTTGTGTGTTTAAACGCGATCAGTTAAAATCACAATTGCAAAGCAAGACAAAAGTGCAAGGTCGGCATTGCCAGATACAAACAAGAAAACAATCACAACCACAAGTGTAAATATTTGCTCACAGAGTTGATGTTTTATTCATGAGACATCTGTGCTTCTTGAAATCAGCCTGATGCTTTTTTAGTCCAAACAGGACTTACTTAATTAAACTCTGCAAATGATATAACCAATACATGTCTGCATCTTCATTAGTTTCATTTATTTGTTTTATTTTAATCACAGCAGCCCATGACTAACTCCATAAGGCCAAACCGCTAATCTCCCAAGGTGCATCACTTCTTCTGCCAATAACGAAACAAATTGGGGCTTGTTTGCTTTCCTGATGTGAAATATTTATACCAGTTAGCCTTGTGAGATGCAAAAATGTTGACTCAGGGACATACTGATACCAGAAGCAAGGCCATAGCTTACTACAGCATACAAGGCACCCTTAAATTAACAATGAGTTTAAAGGTTTGGAAAAGCCTTCTAACAGAAAGTAATCATTGTACAAAAAGGTGAACTCACTTCAACACAGACAACTATCAATATACAAATTTTTTGGTGAAATCTAAAAAAATAATGTTAGAAACGATTTCACATTATCTTGATCAATCTGTTAGCACTCAAAATGTGCAATGACAATGACTCAGCTATTATCTCTTAACATTTTAGCTCAGTATCCATGAATTTGCTGAATGGTAGCCATTTCTGTATTTTAAAAGGTAATTTTTCTGTGGAGGCCATCTTAAATTGGGTTGAGTCCAAAAGTGAGGTAGTTGTAGATGTACAACAGATTTAGATGTATGATTTTTGCATGTTTGCCCATACGTGAATGGGTTTTTTTCTGGTTTTCCTCCCAAAAACCAAAAACATGCACGTTAGGCTAACCTGTATCTCTAAACTGCTCCAGGTGAGAGTATGAATAACTCTGTGTGGGCTTGGTGGACTTGTGACCTGTCTATGGTGAACCCTTCCTCTCACACAGAAACAGATAGAGATGGTCATCAGCTCCACATGACTTGGAAAGGAGAAGCAGGTAAGAAAATGGATGGATGGATTGTTTATATATAATATATGCATGTTGCTGTGAGAGTAAGTTGCAAGACATTATAAAAAGTATGCACCTCTTTTATATATTCTATCATTTTAGTTTTTAACAGGGACGATCACGTGAGCTCTTCTGCTTGGAAACTGAATGTTTTTTCACTATATTGCCAAACATATTTGCTCACCTGTCTTGACTCACATAAACTTAAGTGACATCCCATTTATAATCCATAGGGTTCAATATGATGTTGGTCTACCCTTTGCAGATAGAAGAGCTTCAAGTCTTCTGGGAAGGCTGTCCACAAGGTTTAGGAGTGTGTTTATGACCATTCTTCCAGAAACACCTTTGTGACGTCACATACTGATGTTGGACAGAAGGCCTGGCTCTCAGTCTCTGCTCTAATTCATCCCAAAGGTGTTTTATCAGGTTGAGGCCAGGACTCTGTGCAGGCCAGTAACTCTGGTTTTGTAGACATTTTAAATGACAGCAAAGCGACTTGGTTAAGATTACGACCTTACTTGATTTTGAAAACAACATACAAACATTGGCAGACTTTTAAATATTTTTTGTAAGGACTGAAATTTAGCAATTTAACAATCAATCATGTCATCCTTAGCAAAATAACATTAGTCAGTTATAATGTGATTTTTGTCCATATGACATGAAACTTTAAAAAGATTTTTTCATCAAACAGGGTTGGAGGTAAATAACAATAAAAAACTGTTTAACTTTGTTTCAGGTTAGATAATCTTGGTTATTTTTGTACTTACAAGTACTTTGTTTTCAACTGCTCAGTAATGACTAATTAAAAATAATATATAATACCATATTCAAATTTGGGTGTGGTACTTATAGTTTTACACTTATGTGCATTGTACTCAGTATAAACTAAACTTGATATCTGTTTCAGTGGTTACTATTTAACATTCAATTAAATACTTTTAAAATGCTTTTAAAATGATGTGGCCCTGTGATGGACTTGCGACCTGTCCAGGGTGTACCCTGCCCCTTGCACTGTGACTGCTGGATATGGGCACCAGTGACCCACGCGACCCTGAAAAGAATAAGCGTGTACAGAAAATGGATGGAAAATGCTTTTAAAATAAGGATTAATTATAGCACTTGGAAAATTACCTGACAAATATATATATAAAGAGTAAAACATAAATGCTAAAACAATAAATCAATGTTAAATTGTACTCAATATTCTTGCAACAGGGGTTTTCAATTTCTAGCCACATGTTTTTACTTTTAATAAATGTGTTGAACTGAAAACACTTGTAGATTTTATGCAGTAGTAGTTAAACAACCAGAGCATTGTGTTTTTACTTCCTAACAATGCAGAGGCAATTTAGAGGAAAACACAACAAAAGTCTGTACAAAAGGAGAATGGCCTTGTCCGTGCAAACAACCTATTTGTAAAGGATTATTCTTCCTTCATTAAGCCTTAGCTGTATCATAAACTAAACTTCCCCTAAGTCAGAGAAATTGGCTCTTTGTTGATGTTTTTGTCATTAAATTACCTTCACCCCGTACATCATTTCCACCTAAAAGCAGAGAATATCAGGACGGGAGGAAAAAAAATCAATTACACCTTGCACTTTTGTGTCCACGGTGAGGCTTTTCAGCTCTGAAACCTAATTAAATTAAGCTCAAAGGGATAGGGACTGGAAGCACATTCAGGGCACTCGATGATTAGCGCATCGATTTATTAAAATGGGCCAGCCAGCCAGCCAAGACAAGACCCTTTTTCCCGCTGGGGTCTTGTTTACTCAAGGCTGAGGCAGTTAGAATCGTTCTTCTCTCCACTCCGGTGCACTGTGCACAGGAGTTAATTAGTTGCAAACGAACAAGCGTTTCAGAAATACAGTTAGAGCTGGATATAACAGGCGCTGCTTTGTCCACAGTGGTCTAGCAGTAATGAACCGCCAACAAATTAGGCCGAGGCTGTGCCTGCTTGTTCTTACCATGTCAAGAAAAAGATAAGGAAAACGTTTTATCATGCCAAAAATGAAAGTGTGGTGAAAAGAATTCCAATGCTTGGATTCAAATAAATTTGCTGTTCTTTTCTTAGAAAAACAAACAACCAAAAAACAAAAAAACAAGTTCAGTTTATGAAGTAAAAATACAAAACAATACACCTACAGACTCATGTAGATACATGAACAGATGTGTCCTAAACACGGTGACACAGCTATACAGTTAGTCACAATAACCTAAATCGGGAAAGCAAATGATTGAAGTCAGGAGCTCTTCAGGTCATCCTGTGGGCCTTCAGGATATCCTGGCACCAGTTCAACATGTCAGCAAACTCATCACCTTCAGACAAAAATATGTTCATTACACAGAAAAAAACACATAATTACAGGACTGGGAAAAAGAAAGTCCATCCTCTATCAGTTTTAAGCTTTTACTTGTCATGACACAATAAAATAATCTCTAAAAATGACTTAACCTCAAGTGTGCAAAAATCACAGCACAGATTCCACAATGTCATTATTAATGGAACAAAAATAAAGTCCACCATTGCCGCTTCCACAGGATTTATAAAAGGGAAAGTAGCAGCCAGGTGCTGCTGGTCAAATAAATTAATTAACTGATTGTTGATCACGTCTAGAAAAGCAGACGTTTTGACAGTTACTTGGGAGCTTACAGGTGTATGTTAACACCACATCTAGGTGGAAAGACGTCAATAAAAATAGTAGAAAAGCAACTGTCGCTGTCTATCATTATAGGAGGGTCAACCATCGTTCTAAACTGAGGAGTATTATTCAGGAAAATATTTAGGACAGCTGCCAGTCTTTCCAGGAGTGGTCATTACAGTAACTTCACCCAGACTGTGTAATGCTCAGAGAAATGACCAAAAAAAAAAATTAATAGGAGCTTCATCTCAGCTTTTATAAGCCTCATGTTGAAAATTAATGTTAATAAATTTCCATTGTTGAGAAGGTTTGCCTTTAGGAAGCCTCTTCTCTCTAAAAACTAGTGATGGGATGTTTGAAGCTGAAGATCCGGTGCATGTGTCAAAAAATAATAGCCTGATTCAAATATTTCTGAGGATGTGAATCATCAGCCAGATTTGTGGTGTGCTTGGGGGGCATTTTTTTTGCAAAAAATGTAACAAACCAGCGGACAACATACAGTGAGCCATGGTACCAGACCAACCCATTCTCACTCTCGACTCGTCAACATATTGACGCTTAGTCAGGTAGCCGTCTGCGTCCAGCTTTGGACGTGCCGGGCACCCCCGTCGCGTCAGTTCTTAACGAGATGGGGTGAAGCAGGAGGAGCGCGTTTTCTTTTCTTTTTTTAAGTAGGAAATACGCGAAACTAACCATCCCAAACCCTAAATTTAACTTCTATTAGCCATGTACTGACTGTCCCTGACCTCAGACCCTAAAAATAACCATTAACCCTGATCCATCATACAAACCATTTTTTAAAATGTAGAGAATGCGTGAGATCTAACCATCTCAGACCCTAAATTTAACTTCTATTAGCCATATACGGCCAGTACCTAAAATTAACCATTATTCCTGATCCCTCATATTAACCACAGACCCCCAACCCAGAGACCCCTAAGAGGCGCAACCCGGAAAAGCCGCGGGCGGCAATGACTGACGCGAAGGGGTTACCCGATGCGTCAAAACTGGACGCAGACGGCTACCTGACCAAGCGTCAACATATTGACGAGTCGGGAGTGAGAACAGGTTGAGCTTTATGTGTTTTATGTGATTAGTTTACCCATGTATAATCAAAAAAGACAAAAAAAGAAAAAATAATAATAACACTATATGTACAGTAAAGCCCCATTTTTGCTAGGATTACGTTCTTAGAGTACATGTAAATCGTGAAAAAATGGCAATAATGGATGCCGTCCAGAAAAATTTTACAGCGCATTTGGGGTGGCATCTTAATGCGCTAAGAATCAAACAAAAACACATGAGAGCTAAACAGTTAGGAGCTACACACCACACGGTGCTGCACAGCAAACTGTTAGAAGGCCATGCTTTGACAGAGCGTGGGCACATGTAGGTTTTTTTTTTTTTTTTTTTTGGAACAGAATTTATGTTATTGTTTATTTACAAAATTAGTAAGGTATATCGTTCTTAATCGTTTAGCTTGAAAACACATAAAAATGCTTGAGAAAAGAAAAAGTTTGATAATGTACTATATGGTTTCTGTAATATCACAGGGATTACCGCAAACTAGTAGCAGTTAGGTTTCATGAAATAAATTGGTGAAAGACTGAAACACAACTTTGCAGGGGTTCACTGTAGCCAAATATGATTTCAATTCAATTCAGTATGCGCCAAGTCACAACAACTTTTGTCTCAGGGCACTGTACCCAAATAGGTTTTCACAGGCAACATAAAGGGTTGAACACATAAAGTCATGGGGGCAAAAAACTGGCATCACAAGCATCATTCCCGACTTTGTTGTGAATTAGTTATGAATTTTTAATAATCTGCGTGTTTACAAATGTCAAGAAGTCACAGGAGCATCATGCCATGGCACACTTTTGAAAGTTTGTTCATCAAAACAATGATGACTAAGTCCATGTTCAAAGCATCGCAATGACAACCTGATATCAGACTGAAGCTCATCGAAGGTATGCATCTTGCAAATTTAACAAACTGCTTGTGGGCACAAAGCTTTTTAAGCAAAACAACAAGCTCCACATGAGCTGCTCTTTGCTACAAGAACACACATGGTATCGAAATTCAGACAATAACATGCTGAGATGCAAGGTCCGTCATGTGCATTGGGGGCGATGCACATGATGGCTGTCACCAGTGGATAGCAGATGGACATGCAATTTCTTGTCACTCAGCAGGGTGACCAAGATGTGCAACTTGAAGTATAAACCAGCACTAATGAAAATGTCATGCATGGCAATGGAGGATTCATGATTTTTGGTTTGCTGTGCAGCCAGAGGACCTGGGTGACTATTAACTTTTCTGTAGACCACATTTTAGAGTCAAATGTGAGGCCACGTGTCTGACAGCTGAAGATTAGACTAAACTGGGTCATAAAAAAGACAATGATCCCAAGCACAGAAAAGTTGAAAAAAAAAAGAGTTTATATGACTGAACTGGGAATCTGACATCTGTAATAGGTTTTTTTGTTTTGTGGAGACTTCACAATGGAATGTCTAACTACGATGTACTGCAGAGTTTTCCAAACTCTTCTCATCTCCACAATCCTTACACCTCTTTACACAGTTTATAAATCAAAATGTTGGTAATTTGTCAGCTTAAATGATTACTAAAATCAATTCCAAAATACTATATGGATGGTTGATGGATGTTAGATCGGTTTTGGCACACTTAAACATTTTCAGTTTCTGTTAAAGTGCTTGACTGCAGTGTGTGAGTTCATGGTTTAATCTTTCAGCGAACGACTCTAAAGTAAAAACCTAAACATTATGAAGGAGTTTCTAAAGTGCAGGAGGGTGAGGAAACCTTTGTGACGAGTGAACATTTAATCTTAAAACAATGTTATTATTGATACCCGTGTTTATGCATTCTTCAGCTATTACTCAGCGCTGACCATGATGCATTTGTTTGGATTGCTACATTCCTTCTCATATTTCCTGTGGACTGGAAGCCTTGTGATGGGTGAGTGAGTGGGGGGTTCTTCCCTGGGGGGTCTAGAATAAGAAGCTATTTTCAGTATATCACCTCCTGCTCTTCAGACGTGAGCTGACTGATATTTCCTGCGCCTCCTCATCATTGAGTCACTACTTTCCCTCCCTCTCGGAGACCCCATGCACCCCTGGGAGCACTTCACACTGCGAGGCCAACCAAACCTCCCCGCCCCCCTTCTTTGGATCAGAGAGGACCAGCAAAAAGAGCATTTTTATGGTAACTAAAATATCCCTCTGCACAGCTGTATAAGTTTTTTTGTTTTATCACATCTCATAATTAGACAGTAAGTGGAAAATAGCCGAGGACTATTATGCTGAAACTCCCGAATGTCAACAATTAATGCGCAATGGTAGATATTTTACATTTTGAAAAGTGAGGAAAACAATTATGTGCTAAAGCGTCGGCAAAAGGGTTTTATGCACCGCCAAACGAAAAAAGAACGAAGAAGAAAGAAAAAAAAAAAGGTGGTGGAAACATTTGCTTCTCCACATAACGCAGGTTTCTTTCAACTTGACATCTTCTTTGAGGGGTTTTTATGATGCGGCAGCACGAGGATGATTTATTCTCCTCTAAAGTCATCGAAAGTCAAAAATAAACACAGGTTCAGCGGCTGCTGTTGTCACCGCTGAGTAAACACAGACCTGCCTGCAATTAAAGTTTCCTCCAGTGGAGCTCAACTTGTGCAGGAGAGCGGGAGCAGCAGGAGGCCACGGTCCATTTCCTTTGGATTTTCCCTTGGAATAATTGCTAACACTTTATTTTTCAAACATGATTTCTGGTTTTATAATTGCACAATTTACATATTGTTGTCTCGCGTTTGGAGACAGCTTGTCTTCAGGAAAAACTAATTTGTGTTTGGATGATGAACGCAGATGAAATTATCGAGTGCGCAGCGCAGTAACTCAGTGAGTCCTGCCCATGATCAAAATTTCCATTTACTTAAGAATCCAAAATGAGACGTGACACTCAAAAGGAGCCCTGTGATTTGATTCACACAGCCAGCAGGACATCTTCTAAGTATAGCAATCAGCAAAGGAAACAGTTTGTGGCATCTCTTTTCACATCAGGTGTGAGAACTAATAGTTGCTTTATTACTGTGTACAACAAGGCTCAGGCAGGCTGAACATAAAGTGGTCCTGCCTGTAGAAACTTACAGAGTGTTTTTTTTTTTTTTTTTTTACCACAAAGTCAGGCCTCAAACTAAAATGCTGGGTCACAACTAAAAATGCATCTAATAAGACAAAGTTTTCACAAAACAATCAAATACAAAGTGTGGTCAGCTGCTCAGATTAATGCAGCTGAGCCCACTGACAGAGGAGGTGGACCTAAACCAATGTGCCTGGAGCAGGGGACGGGCAATCCAATCCGAATGCAGAGAAATGTCCATTGGGGAGGGTCAGGAGAGGCTAGCCAATCCTGGACATGTGATGTGCAGCTAGACAGGGGTGGAGCTAGATTTTTATATAAGGGGTTGCCAAGGATTTTTAAGGGGGGCCCATACAAATGAAGGAAACTATCTGAACCTGGTACCTGAAACATACCTTCTTGACAATTTTATGACTAATGCATTTTTTATATTTATCTAGTCTAGCTTACTCTCGCTTACTCACTTACACACACATATTTGATTTTCCAGTCATTTCTATTGCCTGAATCTGACCATGTAACCCAAACCTAACCACCCCAGTACATATCTGACCCTAAATCTAACCTAAACTCAAACTTAGTCCTAAACCTAACCCACCCCCACCCAATATCAGCATCAGTACATGTGGGTACCAGGCTTTGTCACCATGAGGAGCATTGGGTTTTATTGTTTTGTATTTTCTGGAAAATCGTCTCCATGATTTAGCAAAAATCTCTCCACACACACACATACACATTTTTTTATTGTCACCATCATTAAGGCATGAATCTCCCCCTCTTCGGGCCCCCACATACTCGGGCATACAGTGCGCATTCCATGAGCCGCGCGGACTCCGCGCATATTGTCCGTGGATGTTTGAGGCTTCATACTCGAGCGTACTGACCGCCGGACAAATACTTTAATTTCTCACTATTTCAGTCATGATGTCAAGGATGAGGAGGAAGAGACCGTTTGCATTTTAGCTTAAAAATAAAAGAGAAAAGAAC
>JAUBOC010000082.1:874460-884653 GCA_032275365.1 Anablepsoides cearensis | reverse complement strand
TACGTGTGTGTGTGTGTGTGTGTGTGTGTGTATGTGTGTCTGTGTGTGTGTGTATTTTATTTATTTATTTTTCCTTGGGGGCACAGTTTGTTTGCTATCTCTGGGGGGCGGGGCTTATGGTTGTATACTTTGAAAACCCTTGCTTTAGAGGACTTTTATGTTTTATAAATAGATTTGTCTTTTAGTTTAGATTTGTTGGCAAAAAAAAATTAGCTCCTAGGCAGAGTGGTCTGAACTAAATAAAGATGCACACATTAGTGATTGTTGCAAAAATTAAAATATCATATCAAATAAATGATAAGTTTGCAGTATGGACACACTGCTGGTCCCATGTCAGTAGGGTAGCATCGGGTCTGAATACAAGTGGTAATGTAGAACAAAGTCACTCAGTTGTTGTATTCTTCCCTGCTGTAAATTGGCAAACAGTTGTTGTACCTGGACCTTGGGACATACTAAGGTTTTGGATCAAATTTGACACCCAAGCTGATCCCAGACGTTCAGCTGAGTAAAGATCAGGGAACCTAGTTGAACAAAAAATCTCAACATAACAAGCAAGACTGGTAGGATTGGTTCCTTTACCTTGGTGTCACAATAGAAGTGAACATGGTAATGATGAACTTAAGTTAATCACTGAACATGTACACCAGCTATTACAACCATCTCTACCATAGTGTTAATGGCAGCCTGTGATTGGGATGGTGAACTTGTAATCTGGGTAATACCTGCCCTCATGAAAAAAAATGGAGTGATGTAATGTTTGGTGCACAATTCAAAGATCCTTTCTGGTGTGGTCTGTCTGAGTTGGTTGGAACCTTCACAATGTGTGCACATGTCCTCACATTATCATTATCTTGCTGACATCAAGCCACTGTGACATCTGCACACCTCATGCTGGGAAATAACACAATACAACCGCCTGGCCCCATGCAAACCCACAATGTGACCCCTATCAATCTGTGCTAATAAAAAGTGCTAATAATGCTGTCTAATGCATCTATGACTCATCTTCTGTGTCTGCTGACCTTCATTCCCTGTTTTGACTGATAATTACAGACTTCTGCAACCACCTGAAAACCCTGTTCCTTCACCTGTGATTCCACTAGGTGTCTTTAGGATGGCAGTTCTAGACATGTCCACTCCTTGATTGAGGACCAAACTTTGTCCGAATTAGACTTAACTTAGAGTGTAACTTGCAAATTTAGCAGATTCTAATATACCAACAAAGATAAGATACAAACACAAACATTAGCATAAATTTGTAGCAGTCTGGTACTCTGTTCTCATACGGTAGCTTTCCGCCCCCGCAGTTCCTCAGAACATACACATCCTGTATCCACTATGTCAGGACATAGCCTATGGAGTTTAGAAAGAACTGATGGCCTTGGTGGGGGTGGTGATCCACCCAATGCAAGTAATGCTTCAGCAAAAAGGGTCACTGGTGTCAGCTGGCTAAATGAACATCTGCCCTGTGTCCCACATTTGGCTTACAAGAGCCACATACATCCAGACGAGGGCATGCAGAAAATTAGCAAATAAAACTCAAAGGTAAAAGATACAGCTATAAATTTTGACGTGTTTGCACCAAAAGAATAAAAATAGTGTATGAAGAGGCCCGTGAACAAGGAGGGAGGACGAGGGCGGGGGTAACCACAGAGATGGAAGATGAAGTAAACAAAACTCAGAAAAGGAAGTCCCAATAGGAAAGTTTGCCGGGAGAAGGGAAGTGTGTTAGATGCGTGAGTGCATAAACATGTGCGGAGGATGTGCTCGAGTAACAACACGGGTCCAGCTGACTTTGAAACCACAAAAGGCTCGAGCAGATTCATTTTCGGCGTTCTGTATAAGTGTCAGAGGCAGCACGTCCTCTACAAGGTGAAAGCCGGTTAAAGGAAACATCTGCTTTCTTTCAGCTCCACTAACTTCACCCTGATTATAAAAAATGTAGTCACTTTGCTAATAAAAGCCTGAAATTGTGGTCATTTTCAAATGCATATCAATATGTGAGGCTTATAATGTGCTGCCACTTTGAAAAGCTCAATTATATCATGGGCAAGGGCACAGATAAGCCAGGGTAAGGCTGAATACAGCGAGGTGAAAATGTCTATTGCAGGAGAGTTACAGCAATATAGGTTTGATTTCACCTTTCTTCTTTTCTGTCTCGGAGCATGTCGGGCAGAAGAGTTACATCATTTTTTCATTCACTTTTCATTTAAGACTCTTTAGAAATATAACAGTATATACCGACTTTACAGAGGCTCATATAAAAGAATCTAACATCGTTTCAAAGTAGAAACTACCAGTGATGACTCAGCAGCAAATTTCACTCTTTTTGAACCAAAGTGCATTTCCAAAGTTTAGATCTTATAAATGATTCAAAGAATTTATTCTATTTGCTGTATGAATGGAATCTGTCTCTTACCCTTGATGGTAATGGAGTGAAAATACAATAAAAAGTAAAGGTACTATAGATATTCTTCCAATAATTTTTCATACATGTAAAGTGTTCTTTCTGGACAAAGTTATAGATTTTCTACTTGTTCTATTGGCATTTTTTTAAAAACATAAATTCAAGTTTTAAAGTATTACAACTGTTCCTTTATTTAAAAAATATATATATTTTCTTACTTTACCAAATTTCAGAATATAGGGGTATTTATTTGTACATTTCCAATACTATTGAAACAATAAACCATAAAAATGAATGTGCTGTAATGTATTGTTGGGTTTTAGCTAATATTTGGTGAGTTTTTCTTTACTTATATAGTCAGACCTGCACACTATTGTTTCAGGTGTTAAAGCTATAATAAGTTTTGACCCACTTAGCTGTATCCTATTAGGACTGAATGCAAAAGGTTTGATTGCATTAAGTCTAATTAAAATGTAAAAATTTCACTTTACAGTGAACAAAACTAGATCTTTAATTTTGCACAATATTTTTCTATTTGAGTGTATTCACTTTTTTATCCAAAACTATGTACCAGTAACAGTTTCCAGTGTTTATTTCTTTTCTTTTTTCATATTTTTTTTGCTTGCTGGTACCATTGTTTTTAACAGATGGATTTAAATTATGTTTTGCTCAAGCTTTATCTGATCCCATTATCTCTGTTAGAAAATGTTGATTTATAGGTGGATTAGAAGAAATTAGTGCTATTTTGGTTACTGGAATTGCTAAATTGTCTTTATTGATGTATTTTAATGCAGATCTCAATTAAGACAAAAATCTATATTTTATTGTATTTTGCAACTTAAAGTCATGATTTCACACATTTTTTGCAAATAAATTATTTTCACAATCTTTGCCCTCTATAAGCAACTCATACGACAACGTTTTGTCTCTTTGTCTGCTTAGATTATCACAAATGTTACATATATTTTTTCTCATTTTAGCTGAGAGTTTGACCTATTTGTTGTGATACGTAACTTACTGAAAGAAAAAGTACAAATTTACACAAATTGTTGCTATTCAACATAACCTTGTGTAAACAACACAGTCTTATGTAAACAACTGGTTCAGTTTATTTCTTGTTAGAACTAAATCTGTTTGCTTTAGCTAGATAACTGTATGTTGCAACTGTTTGTTTTATTATTTAGAAAAAAATAATTTGTAGCTAATAGTTCAAGTACAGACTCTCGTTACTTTCAGCCAAAAGTTTAAACCATACCCTTTAAGTATTTTAATTAAAAAAGTTGAACACAAAGACTTGTTTGAGTTACTAGTTCCATGCAGCCAACCTCAGCAGCTAACTAGTTAGCAATTTAACTCATCCCAACTTTGTTATACTTTTATTTCTTATTTATTTTTGGGCAGGTTAAGGTTAACTTATTTAACCTTTTTTTATAATCATCTGTTCACAAAATCTATATATTTTGTTTGATTTTCTTCACAATCTTTCCAGAAGCTCCTGTTAACTAAAGGTTAGAAAGTCCAATTTGTTTGCCAGTCTCTCCCCCATACTCACCCTCCTTCCTCTCCATCTTCCACTGATGTGTGATATTGTGTTTCAGGCAGACCATTTCTCATTGTCAGTAATGCACATCAAATCCCACAAGAAGAAGGGCTAAGAGGTTTGATCGCCTATAATTCCTTTACCTACACTAAAGGCTTAAGAGAGGAAATCACATTCAAAGTTGCCCGAGCTCCACAGGCCACATCTGGGTCTGCGCTGGCTTTCAGCTGTGGATAAAAACCTTGTGGTTCATAAGGCCTCAGTTAGACTTCAGCGCTTCCTAATCTGTCTGATCTCTTTTACACACAAATGGCAAGTTTGACTAATATTTTCCCTGATGTTTTGCCACAACAGAAACAGAAATAGCTAACTGAGGTCCAGTCTGGGTCTGGTCGGGGGTTATTTTGAGTTTCTGGCTACGCGAATGATCCATCTTAGTGTGATCTGGCGGTAAATTTGGAGCAATGCTTTCTTTTCCGTAGTGTAAAGGCTGAGGAATGTTCTGTGGCGATGTGGATTAGTTTCCGACTCGTCTAGCTCTGTTGCTTTAAGTGTATCCTCAGATGACCTTGTCCTTCTGCTCTCACCGTGTGAGTCATAAGGTGACATTTGTTTCAGTCAATAATGGCTTTCTAAGTTAAGACTTTAATAAAAGAGCAGACGTTTCATAAAAACAATAACAGACACATTTGAAGGCTGAACATTCCTCCCACCGCCTTTCATCTGAGTTTTGAACTAAGATATTTTTATATTGAGCAACAATGCACAATTTCAGGCAATTGTTGCATGCTGCTGCAAATATATCAAACTGAAACTCAGTCACTGCAAAATCAACTAAATTATCGCTATTCCTGTGTTGGCTAATGTGGATTAGCTGTGATCATGAAATTTACTAATGAATAATTTCTGAGCGTTTCACAAAAGTCTGTCGAGTGGTTTGTTAACAGACAAACAGAGCTGACATCATCATTTTTTTAGGCAAACATGTTGCACAATGAGTAGTACTTGGAGTGTGGTTTGTAAATGACTACACTCTACAACCATACCAAATTTTAACACAATAATAGTGAAATAGTCCGAATTAGAACAATTTTTGTGTTTTCTAAGGTTGATTGGTTATGGCGGCCATCTTGAGTTTGGTTGACTGCAGAAGTATTCTATCGTAGAGAGTTACACTAAATGATGTTTTATTTTTTATTAGTAAAACTTCACTAAAATCTGTCTTGTCGTTTATGAGATATTTTGCTAACAGGTAGACAGAGTTGACGGCAAATAGTTAATGGCGATATACAAGGAATTTTCACTTTCAGAGTATTTGTTGGGGGTCAGTCTCAGCTACTACCACACTAAACTTTAATGCAACAGCTGTAAATTTGACTGGGCTATAGCCATATTTGTTTATTTTAAATGTTAACCAGGTGTGACCATTTTACTCAAGTTTAATTAAAATTCATCCAGCGGTTCATGAGATATTTTGTTAACACACACTGACTCAGGCATTAACATTATCGACCTCCATCAAAAATAGACAAAAAAACACATCCGATCTCACTACAGAGGACTGATTTCTTTAGTTAAACTAATTCAAACAGCTTATCTCTGCCTGTAGATAAAGTAAACTATGCTTCTGTTTTTCCAACCAGCAGACGCTCATGTCCTCCACGCAGCGCTGCCAGCTGCACAGCTTCTACTCACAGTCGTCAGAGGTGCAGCCAGACACCAGCCCAGGAGCTCTAGATGGCACTGTTTACAACGGCACCAGAGCAGCCGAGACAAACGGGGCCTTCTAACAATTACAGATTTACAATCCTTTCACTAATCTAATAAATTAAATTTTGCATTATACAGTTTGTAATTACACAACCACAATAAACACAGTTAACAATGCACATCAGCTCCGATTTCCACAGCTGTTAGTGCATTAGATGGGCAAAGATATGAAACAAGATATCAGATACAGCAATCAATGTGAAACAAGGAGATGATAAGATCAGTCACTACTTTTTTCTTTTTTTTTTTTTCCTTTTTAATGGCTCATAATGACATTAAACCTGACTGCCATTATTTGCAAATACATTTAGTTGTTCCATGGGGACTGTTTAATGAAAAGTGGAGTCTTATCACGCGCTGACAGCATTTGTAGAAGCTGGATTTTTCTTCTTTTTTTTTACAGCTTTGATGCATCTACCTGCTTCATCGTTGCACTCTGCCTCCTCCTCGCCGCCCCACTTTTTTAGCCTCTTTGCTGCTCTTTTGTTTGTCAGTGTTGTCTGCAACTTTCCGTCTGCCTGTTTATCTGCCTCCTCACATTCCTGGATCTCTTTGTGTCTAGGCCTGTGGGCAGGTTTCTGACAGGGGTTGCTCTCGTTGAGCCTTCCCCAGGCATCAAAAGGCAAAGAGAGAGACAGGCTCTGTCACATTATGCGGGCCCTCCTCCCCCGGCTTTGATTGAGAGTAGTGATCCAAAACTGATGCAGAGAGGAGCCGGCGCTCGCTTCTTGTCAACAGCACATGTTCTCCACAAGCAGACAGGCGAGCCGCAATGACAATGTTGGATACGCTCGGTGGGCCCTGACAACCCCCCTCAAACTCTGACACACTTGATATCTCATTCACTGTTTGCAAATGTCTTAAAGACACATTAATGCCTTCACATATTTGCTCCGTGTAGATTTCCTACATTTCTTTGAAGTTGAGCTCACTGGAAGATCCTGCAGATCAATGCTCATACTCAGATTCTTGTTGGTTAATTATTTTGTGTTTGGTGGGCTGCAGCTTTGTTGGTGCAATCAGAACCGTATCATTCGATTAAATCCCTGCTGGGGATCTGAAACTATAAAAGTTTTTTTTGTATTGCAGTCCTTGGTACAATATACAATGCTCAGAAAAAAAAAACTTTGTAATATTATTTTATTCTGCCATACTTTTTAAATAGTAATCTAAGCCAAATATTAAATAAAAGTCATTGAATGTGTTTGCAGGTTTGCAATTGAACCCATTTGAGAAGCATTTTGTGTTGATTCTCAAATCTTTGGACTTAAATGGAATTTTCAAGCAATTTTTATGTGGGATTTAGTGAAAGAGTTATAAACGATTAATATCTTACCTGCTGTAGATAGGTTTTTGAATGACCTCAGTTTGGAGATGCAGTATAATTCTGACAGGACTGACAAGCCGGTGATGAAAGATGAAAAGTAGGTTCTCCCAGCTGCTGTCTCCAAAATCTCAGTGTGGTTTCATGCTAATGCTTTTCTATAAACCTTGACATTACTGTCAGTTTTGCATTTAATGCTTATTTACATGGAACTCTATGGTTGTTTGCAGGAGTGGCAGCAGCAGCTACCCATAACACTTCTAGTGAAGCCTTGGACACTTTATATTAAACAAATTATAAAGATTTAATTATTGAGCTTGAATTAACTTCAATACAATTTTCAGGACCTGAGTTGTTTTAAGATGGTAAAAATCTAAACTCTGATCATATCTAAGAGCTGATTATGATTTTTAGTATTGGATGAACCAATCCAAATATTGATATTGACACCAAGGTTGGTAGTAATAATGATTGATGTAATGTTATCGATGCTTACGTTTAAGTTTGTATGTTTCATGAATGGGGAGGAGAACTTTAAATTTTATCCAAATTTCCTTTTGTTGTTTCTAAACACTCTACCAGGGAAAAAAAAACATTTTAAAATTTGTTCTCAATAGATAATTTCTTAACTTGTGCATTTAACACATCCACACAATCTATGGGCAAAAATTAGTTTGTTACACTTCCATTGTTTCTGAACAAAAATCTTTATTATGATAATAAACAGTTTTCTATTTATATTAAAACGATGCCCAAATTCTGTCCTGGGATATGACCAATTATTATTCCAAAAAGAACAAAAATATCACAGAAAAACTTATACGTCGCAAAAATGTATTCAGAGTTAGCTATTTCATTATGCATCATTTTTAAGTATTTAAAAGTACCATTATTGGATCAGTATTGGCAAAATCAGCCATTGAAAAACTCTTGTCAGTAAGAGAGAGAAACCCTGACTTACCCATTTCAGAATTCAAGATGGCAGCCACTCACCACAACTCAACAGTAAGTAAAATTCACACTTACTTTCAATAGTTTTTTTCTCTATCATTTATTTGACGTTTAGTCAGTCGCACAGGTAGTACTTTTCTGTGTTTATAAGAACACAGATGTTTCCACTTATTTTTCCACATAAGAAGGCATGTGGAAACAATGTTTCTATGCAGGAAATACCAAGTGGAGCTCAGTTATTATTTGTTAGCAGTGCTCAGCTGTAGCAATGGGACGTGGAACATGACGTTTTTAAACGTCAAAGTTAGTTACAACTCGCCCTTAGAGGACCACAAAAATATTCACCTGGCCTTCGGTGGAAATGAGTTTGACCTCCTTGCCATTTGCAGAGTGACCTACAAGATATTAGTTCCACACATTTGCACAAGACTCCACTTCAAACCCTATGATATTGTAAAAAAAATGTGTAAAGTCTAATTTTACGATGAAGCAGGAAAATAACAGGAACAAGATTTTAATGTGACAAAATTTTATTGACATCAAAAGAGCAATGATTCCATAAAAACACTTAACATCGCTACCTTGGCGCAACCTTTTTTCTTTTTCCTTTTTGTCTTAATACATGATTTGGCAGAATGTTTCAATGAGCCCTCACTTCTTCTTCTCGCCCTGCCCCCCTCCCCTCCTTCAGGCCAACAAAATCTGTGTGTTTATCCTGCAGAGACTCATTTATTGCTGCTCCAGCACGCATCATGAACCCAAGGCCACATATTCATAAACCGGCCATCTGTGAAAAAATCTGCATCGCTTAAGTGATGTTGCGTCGGGCACAGCACAACGGCTGGAGGATGTCATTACCTCGTGTCAGACCCTCCCACACGTACCGTGTTGCCATAGTAATGGGCCGATTGTTGCACAAGTGGACTATTTGGCACCTTTGGGAGAAGTATGTCCTTAAACGGCTGCTGGGTTTTCCTTGGTTCTTAAGTGTTTGAGCCCTTTACAACATCGAAGTTGACGTTTTGTAATAAAAGAACAGATTTTTCCTCTCCCCGATTTTTAAGGGCAACATTTCTCCCCAGCTTCTGTCTTCCCCGTTCTTGTGGTTTCTCCATCTGTGGGCCCCTGCACTGCACTGCACTGCAAGTGCTTTAGTCTGCACTTTTTTTTTTTTCTAAAAATTTCTGATGAATCCCAAAACTACAGCACATGTTGAGATCATTAATTTCAAACTCTGCCAAAACCACTTCCCACACATGCATGGCATTCCTTCCTCCCTTCTCCTTGGAGCTGGCTCCTCTCACGTCTCCCACTTTACGCACTTTAGCTTCCACTGCATCGCAGAGAGCAGAGTAATCCTGTTCTCTTTTCACTGAATCAAAATCACCATGTGGCTTTGTTACAGTAGCTGGAGCTGAGCGCTGCATTCCCATAGCCTCGTATCATTAAAAAAAAAAAGTGAAGCTCGCACAGGTTTGTGCACAAAAAAAAAGGAAGAAGGAAAATAAAAAGGGTTGAGGATTTATGCCGGCAGCTCTGGCAGGATTCCTTCATACCTCCCTTGTTACACTTAACTTCGCAAACCTGCACTGTTTCAAAGCTGTGGCAGATATGAAATATTCATCTGCGGTATAACTATTACAACACACAGGGAAAGGAAAAGGAAAAAAAAAAAGACTGCATGCTCTCCTGCACACTTTTAATTCCGAGCACTTGATGATAATTGGTTCAAATAGGACTCGCGCTCCACAGCAGGAGCAGCTGCCTGTGGAACCGAAGCTGCATCTTTAACAAGTATCTGTAAGGAAAAAAAAAGAAAAAAAAAAAAAGAAGAATCTTTTGGGTGTGAGGGTGGGGGTATGGGTAGCGGAATGAAAGATAAAAATACGTAAAAAATAGAGAAACAGAAAAGGGGAAAGTGAGAATAATGTGCTGCAGTGCCTGTGTGTGTGTGTGTGTGTGTGTGTGTTATGTGTGTGTGTGCTGGTGTGAGTGTGTGGTGCTGGTCCTGAGCTGGAAGCCCGCTCAAAGTCCTCCACCTTCACAGCCGGCCTGGCACGGTGCATTCAGCATGGCTGGCACAGCGCGATGTTTATCACACAAAGGCGCGATCAAAGAGTGCTGGTACACAGCAAAAACCAGAGTGTTAAAATTCCAGTGTTAAACTTTTCAGAGTTGATTTTAACTCCTGAGGTGTTATT
>JAUBOC010000082.1:837039-853078 GCA_032275365.1 Anablepsoides cearensis | reverse complement strand
CAATGGAAAAGCACCCGAACTGACCCGTTCCGACACTAACCGTACCGACACTACACCAAGTGGCACTAGTGGAAAAGAGGCATTAGACATTTTCTGACATTTTTACTTTTGCCTTCAGGTCTCATAACTTTCAGCTGCATTTTGATCTTGTGAGATCATGTTCAATAGTGATTTAAATGTTGATAGATGGAACAATGTCTCTTACATGAACTTTTTTTTGTAAATATCCCCTAGATTGAATAATCTATTAAATAAATAGTCCTTGGGTGTGATCACCAAAAGGGCTTGACTGCTTTTTTTAACAACCTAACCGTCACAATATTTTTAAATGATTCGTTTAAACTGGGCTGTCAACATATGCCTCTGTTAAAGTGGAAATTTCATACAAAATATATGAATGGACACTGAAAAAAGACTGCAGAAACAAGTTGGAACATCAATAAACGTACCTGGCTCAACTCCAGCAGGAGACAGTTACATAATACTGGAAGTCAGACAGCATATGCCTGGAATCTATGATAGGAGCCAAAACAGCCAAAACATGAGAAAAGTTATTAATTCAGCCTTAATTTGCATACTTTAAAACAAATATTAAGAGTTGTGCAGTTAAATGATGTGAATAAAGGAATATTCTGGTCATTTTGAATAGAGATTTTGTGTAAAAGCTATAAAAATTTAATACTGTATTTGTTGTATTGAGCACTTAGAACAGCCTGAGTTCAGAGGAAAAAGTCTGACAGGCTAGTCTGAGCAGGGAGGAGACCAAAGTAGATTGCTGCAGTCTTAAAACAACTTCATCTCTGAAATCTTATGGATCTTTACACCGCATTTGATTTTGGATTTCAAAATTCTACAATTGGAGTTTTTTTTTTTTTTTTTTTTTTTTGAGTCAGCAGCAATCCACCTGGACCAAAGAGATAAAAGTTTGTCTGAGTGATCTACCTATGAAGCTGAAAAAAATCACATTGTTAACAATGTTGTTGCAGTAAGTTCATGCAAACGTTACTTTTTAAATCTCTGTACTGGTGTCAGTTTTGCATTTTATGACAAAGTATTAAGTCCAAACTGTGATATTTCTTTCTGAATTACAAGAGTAAAGTTGTGAGATGTTTTGCGGGTGATTGACTGAATTTTAGATACAGTTTTATATCTTATACTTTGTGGTCAGTTGTAGTCCTTAAGAGTAATTTTACCAATAAGTGAATCAACAAGTACATTTAACATGTCCTCCATCAATATAAACCTGTTTTTATTTCAGGAATGTAGAACTGTTTTAAAGGTATGACATCATATCTGGAGTGGGACTAGGCTCACTGTAAAGCTTTTGCTTTACAGTGAGCCAGTGAATCCACAGGAGACCCCCCGTTACCCGCCGCGCCAGAGCCGCGCCAGAGCAGATCCAGGTGTGGGCCCAGAGGCCCGGGCCCCAAGGGCGCCCCCCCCCCAGGCCACGGCCCGACAGGGCCAGAGGGCCCGAGCCCCAGCAGGCGGCCACCAGGCCGAGCCTGCCCATGCCCCAGCACCCAGCCCCAGACCACGAGAACCACCAGCACACCGGCGGGCAACGGGCTATATGACTTTATTCTTGACATTTAAATAAATAAAAAATCTCATGGTCGGGCTTTGATACTCTGTCATAGCATTGCATTCATCCAGAAGTGATCCAAGCTACAACGGTAGTGCTACAGTTAGCTCCTGCTGCTAATTCATCTTGCAAATAACCATAGAACTTAAAATAAAAGATTAGAAAACAGGGTTTGCATGAACTGATAGGATTTTTCATGAATTAGAATCGGTTTAAAAGGGCATCTTTTTTTTTGGTTTGGGGCCAGGTCAGACCAGCTTGTCAATCTGATCAGAACTTAACTCTGTTTCTGCAAACCGAAGAGTAGTGTTGAACATTTTCTCTCCTATTTCTTCAGAGCCCCACTTCTTATTACCTCAAACCTTCCTACAAATCACAACTCTTTAAGGAGGACTTTTTAGTAAAGCGTAAAGATTAAACTCTTGCACTGTTGGTTGAATTTCAATGCTCACAAGCAAAAATAACAAAGTGGTTAACTCAGAGCTTTAGTACCCAACATCCACTCTACGACCACGTTGACATGTCAGCAGCGGCTACAATATTGTTATTGTAGGCGGTGCAGGCTGTCCAGGACATGCCGAACATCCAAAAATGTTTACAGTTGTAGAAGTGAGGACAGATAAATGAGTGGGTTTCTGAGAGCATCACTCATAGAAGATGAGTAAGTATGCAGAGATACTCGGCCAAACCAAACAAGCTGCGGCTCCTCCTGCTTATTGCTTCTAACGGTCAGCCAGTACGAGCTCCAGGAAACAGATGCGGCCCCGATAAGAGGGGAGGATGTGATACAGTGCGTGTCGGTTTTGTGCGAGCGTGTGATTTCCTATTGTTAGCGCACCGTGCGTTCTCACACTCGCAGCTGCTTCCCTTTTCCACCGGAGCTCTGGGACAATCGGCTCGGTCGCTCTCGGTGAGACAAGAGGCCACCGTGACTGACGTCCCTGCTCCATTCAAAGCAGAATAAAGGAGAAGTAAATCACAGCTGTTTGTTCCATCGCCTGGTGATCTCCCAAGAGCCTCGCCTCGCTGTTAACCTGTGCTGTGCCGCGCTCCTACCAAGCTGTCCGCCGTTCGGCTGCTTCTGAACCTGGAGCATTTGGGATGTGAGTAAGTCTGCTGCAATCTGCCACCTCGGTGTTACCAGAAATGGGAAAAAAGTGAAGTAAATCAAAGCTGTTTATCTGCATCACCCAAACACCATTTCAATGAGCCTTTGTGTGTGTGTGTATATATAGGTGTATGTGGCAGCTCCAACACACACACTTGTTTGATTGTTTGCAAGTGCAGACTTGAGAGGGAATGAGTCACTGCCATGGTATTCCACACTGCTGGAACTATTATAAGAAACAGAGGAACAAACAGACAGAAGAGTCCAGAACACGTGGGTCCATACCCTCACGTCTGAACTCTCCTGTCAATACACCATGGCAATTAGTAACAACAAAGTCTCATTTAATGCAAAGTAAAACAAATGACTCCCATGGAAAGCTCAGGATTTTTTTTTATTCTGCACACAGAGAGAAATGGACACAGACTGGAAGGAGTGCAGTAGATCATTTTTACTTCATGCTGCCTGATCGCAACCTTTATCAGGCTTATAAAAAGGTGACCTTTATATAAAACAAGCACAGACGGTCCCTTACATAAAGTTAATTCCGGGCAACATGATGCAGGTGTTAGCATGGAACATCAGTGCCTTTATCTTTTTTTTTTTTTTTTACAGCCGGCAACTTTGCCTCTGAGCAGGAAAACTTTCCCCTCGGTGATACCGGCCGGCTGAAAGATATTCCTGTGTAAAATTCATGAATTCATAACTTTTGAGGGCATATTTCACTACTGATCTATTGGGCCGTGATAAGAATTCAAAGGTGAATGGAGCTGGAGGACATCTTCAAAGCGGTCGCGGACATCACAGGAAAGCCAATGAGGCGCGCTGCCCTCCTCCAACATCCTCGGAATACATTCCACGCGCCTCGCTGCAAACGCGATACGCTGTCAGAGAAAATCGGATGCCATCGAAGTCTGCTGCCATTAACTTGATTTACATAGGGTTTCAGTCAAACTCTGACAAAAAAAAAGATTGCCTCAGCAGGTTTCTTCCGAATTTGTAAAACCGCAAAAAAAAAACGACACAGTGAAGAAGAAGGCAGTCGATGGCAGCGTTCGCACTGAAGGACAATTATATTCAAAGGGTTTGTGCTTTCGACACAAAAGCTGCAGCCTGTGTATGTTATGTCAGACATAGGCTCAGCAGCTTCCCCTCATCGGAGCTTTACTATCAAAGCTAACAGCCTTTAGCATGTGTCAGCGAAGATGGACAACCCCCTGGTATATAGAAGGGGACAAGGAGACAATCAAAGGCAGTCAGCTCTACTGGAGGTGACAGTGGTCAGCTTCTGGAAGTGATAAAGGCCTTTGAACCTGAAAGCTGCTCGAGGCCCTCTCTTTGTGTCTCCCCTAGCCCCCCGCGAGTCTGGCCGTAGAGGGGTCAACTTTGATTTCAGGCCCTGGGGATTGGAGAAAGCTCTCTTCATCTCAGCGGGAGACAAAGAGCTTAGGAGAGATACAGAGCAGCAGAAAAGGAGAGGTAGTCCTTGTCTATCAGATATTGGTCTATCAGCGGTGGCTACGCAGCTGCAGGATGGGTCAATGTGCTTGACCTCGAACACTTGACAAAGAATGCAGGAAAAAGAACAGATAAAGGGCATCCGTAAAAGCAGTGACATCTGATGACGACAGCAACACACGCAAAGTCCTATTTTTTTATTTTTTTACCCCTGAAGCAAAGAGAAAATTGTTGTTTGTCCAATTAGCTGATATGCTGCTTAAATTCAAGCTGAAACAGAGGAACGTTTAGCCGCCATGAACAAAACCTTTCTTCATTAAAGAATTGTAGCTCTGTTGTATGGGGCGTCACTGTCACATTTTCATTATTTTGTTCAATTTCTGAGTGTTAAGAAGTTTCCACTAACATTTTAGTGCTATTAAGTTCACTTTTCTTACATTTTACTAATATTTCCTAAATGTTGAATTTAAAGTTAAATATCATATGTAAATATGGAATCCTAAATTAAAATATGTAGTCTTAAATGTAAAAGGTTAATCTTAAAGTTGCGGCTAAATGTTAAAGTTGAGGCGGACTGTCGGCCGCGGGGAAAGAAAGAACGTGGGACGGAGATAACTGCACAAAAAAAGGAGGAAGAAGAGAGGTGGGGAACTTGATTCTAGCAACAGAGCAGGTTGGGAAGTTGTGGTTTTTTTATGTTCTCGAGGCCCTTAGATGTAAAATAAATTTGAAGTTGGGTTTTTTTTTATTAAATCCATGAAAAATTCCATGAAATTCAATTTATTTATATGGTGCCGAGCCACAACAAATGTTGTCTCAGGGCGCTGTATCCAAAAAAAATATAAATCTAAAGAAGCCAGCAGAATATGTTGAATCTTCACTTTGTCACAGTCTCCCATTCCAAGCAGCACAAACTGCCCTATACACCCGTATACCTGCAAAATGATGGCAAATCTGTGTAATTTATGGACTGTACAACAAGTGTGCTTTGCTAAATGCCTTTAAATTGGCCTCTGTCTCTTCAAGAACTAACCCTCTTCAAGAACCTCCTACCGTTTCAGACACTTCAGGAGCTTGGCTGCAGTTTGAGCTCCAGGGAGGAGCTTAGTACAAATAGGCAGTGCTTTGTGCCAGCAAGCATTTAGGCAGCTCCACATGGATACAGGAGATTCAATGATTTCTCATACATGCTTGAATGAGTCAAAGCAACACTCTGTGTATGTTTTTGATTAGGGAATGACAATATAACATGATATAAAACCTCTTAAAAATTTTTTGCATAACACCTCTCCTTTAAGATTTGAACTGCAGCTCATACACTGGCGGAAGCTGTAAGTTTGATGTCTTATAGGGAAGCTTTAAGAGCATTATAAGCATTAGATTTTGCTTTTGTCGCAGTATGACATTCGAACAAGAGCCAAGCACCAACAACAAAGGCAGCGTTTCTATTCCAAAATACTTAAAAGTGAATTTTATCAGTTTGCAACAGCATTTAGGATTTTTTTTTAATTTAAATTCAGAATCTAATAGTGCTATTTATTATATATTAAAGCTGAAGATTTAGTGGGAAAAAAAGCAAAATGTAAGAAGTGAGCTAATAACAATAAAATGTTTATGAAAATTTACTAGGATTTCAGACTCAGAAAGTGCTCTAAATAATGTGTTAATGACATTTTTGAACACTTTATTTTACATTTGAAGCCCCATTCAGTCAAATATTTGGGATGTATGCAATTCAGCTTTTACAAAAAAGTCATACACTAGGGCATCTATGAAATCCAGCATCATACATTGTGTTGCTATCATGGTTTTCCAGTGTTGATCTCTCCAAGTTGCGCAGGTGTGTGCTGCTCCCTAACCACGAGGACCGCAGATTGTTTTGTAAGTATTACAGCGGCTGTTAGCAAATTGACTCAGTTCATGGTTCATAGTGTCATTCAAGGCTGCCCTTATATTTTATGTCTGCAACACTCAACAGCCGAACAGAGAAAATATGTTTCACACATGGAGAAACCTCCCTGCGAGACATTCAGAGAGAGGTTGTGGAACAAACTCCTTCCCGTTTTGAATGTTTTTATGGTTGTGTCTGCCTGGCGAGCAACACTGTCTGCTTTGGCAGTCAGGATCTCTTCTTTGTCATTTTGGACTCCCGATTGTTAGAAACACGTTAAACATATTTGGCAAATTTGCTCTGAAAGCAGGTTTTTTTATTACCTCTCTTGATACACACATCCCAATGTATTTAAAGGCACCTCAGGGAGTACAAAACAATAAGGACTTTTAATTTAATGAGGTGAAGGGTCACTCGGTTCAGCCAGGTGAGTCCTGACAGCAGAAAGCAGAAGGATGAGCTCCGCAGCCCGCTGTGTTTAATGTACTCCGCTCACACAATTCTAGTCCGTCCACCCATTGCTGGTGAGCATGCATGCATGGAAACACAAATACATCCTCTACATATGACAGAACATCTATAATTGCATCTCCACTACAGAGGATGGAGGGAGAAAAAAAATAACTCGAGGCCTGAGCTTGCTGATAATGCCGCCAAGTCACGAGATATTTAAGCAAATTGAGTTACGTCTGGTTGGCCACATTTGTCTTGAAATCCGGCCCTGTTTGCAAACGCCTCGACCTCGCTATTCATTTATAACTCCGCTGAGAAGCATAAGCATGGGTCTTTTATGTATTGAGCAAATGTGCTGAATGCTTCACTCTGTCTTGCAGCTCAGGGATACTAAAACATCCAACCTGCAAGAAAACCAAATAAAAAAAAAACAAGCAAGAAGCTGTAAAATTGATTCATTCTGTCAATGACACTCAATATGTTATTTCTTATACTTGTGACCGCTTGGGGCTAATGACCCTCCTTTTATTGGTAATTACTTGCAGACCTCACCGTTGAGCATTACACCTGTGTACAATGATATCTTTACATTTATTGTCTCTTCCTTAATTGCTGACAATAAGCCAAAGGGGGAGAAGGAGGGACTTACAGTGTGAGAACTGTTTGCGTCGTACTCGATGAGGCAAAAAGAGAGAACATTAATTATTCAATTCCTCCAATCACAAAAATAAAGACAGAAACCAAATTGTTTGGAAAAATAAAATAAAAATGTTGGCAAGCCTCCCAAAAGGCTGTTTGAAAATGCTCTTTGAAGGTAATGAGGCATGCTCGTGGCACACACCAGCAGAAAGTAGTGCCATGGCAAAGCAGCGTGTTCTCAATCGGCTTTTCTTTTTTTTGCTTACATATCACTTTAGTAAGGCACGTGTCGTACATTTCTAATGAAGTTCAGGATCATGCTCTACCCCCACTAAGGCCAGATGCCTTTTAAAGAAAGCTATGTGGGCGGAAAAAAAAGGTGGGAGGATGTAGAGCAAACTTTTCCTCCCTGGATTCGTGACTCACATACCAACATCCTTACTCATTCTGATCCACATTTTTCACCAGAATAAGGGTGATATCCTTCTCAGTCCTATTAAAAAAGTACACTACTCTGGACTCACTGCAAAGAGCAACATTAAACTCACCATTATACAAGCCTTTTATGGGTAATGAGATATGACCAAATCCTCTTTCTCGTTAATAATAAATGTGTGGTACGGGTGAAAATAATGTTTTTATTGTACCCCGAAAACTCTTCACAATTTGATGAAGAATGTGCAAATGCAACAATTATTTGTCAGGATTTTGGTTGTAAAAATGATAAAGGAACTTTATAAAAAGGGTTTCAAACTTCACTGATCATTTATTCATTAGATATAAATAGACAATGAATAATATTAATTACCTTCAGAGTCGACCCAAAGGAAGAGAGTAAATCACAGAACTGGATTTGACAGAGCAAGAATAAATTTAGGAAATTTAAGACTTTGAATAACAAACCTAACACTTTTTTCAGAGATAGAAGTTTAAACAAAAAAGACTGTGATACCTATTACATGTCAGTAGTTGGCGAGAATGTCCATATTAACATCAAATCACAATGCAGAGAAAGATCAATCCTAGCTTGATTAGAAATTCTTGTTTTGACATGTTTAATTTAATTTATTAACTGTTTCATAATATGAAATATAAAAGGCTCTTTCATAAAACAGGTCTGTGAAATTGAAGCTCAGATCAGTTCATCTTTATGCTGCCTCTGACTGTTCATACACCACAAATAGAGTTGGCCATGTCCCACGCAAACATGAGCTTTCAGAAATTAATCAAGTGTAAGGTAACCAAAATAGACAATACTCTGCCTTATTGACATTGAGTGATTCCCTGAACAAAACAAACCACCAATAAACTATTTCTGGTGTCCTGGGCTCAATACCAGCATTTTTACAAGTACTCACACAAAATGGCCCAATACTCAAAACCAATACCAATACAAGTACAACTATTGAGATACTGGTAACAATACTCCACTGAATGTGTTACTGTCTACATTTTAAGTGAAAAGTTTGTCAGTTCCATGATCAAGGAATGTGTACAAGTTGAATGAAAATCTATTTGTTGAGACGGAGCCTCACCCTTATCTTATTTGTTATTTTGAATTATTTTACAATGTTTATAAGGTATATATCATGCTGTTTATTTGATTTGATCCAGTCAGCGGGGCTGTAGGCCTATAAGGAAGGAGAGACAAATTATTGTAAATAAAAGAAATGTGTCTTAAAGTGATTGTGCAATGTTTAATTTCTTACTTGTTATTTGCAAGTATACCCAAAATGAAATGCTTGTACACTACTCATACTTGTACTTTGTTGTAGTTTGATGTTGACATTTTAGGAACGAATTCTAGGCAAGACGTTTGCCAGAGATCTTTTGGTGTTTTTGTTAGAATGTATGCTTATCATCTGGATGAAGGTTTAAAATAAATTACTGGAAGTGTGGGCGGGGCCTATGTTAAACATACTTTCATTTGGAATTCATCCAGTCTGTTTGGTAAATGCATTTTAAAAAAGATTCATACAATCATTTACTAAAACACAACCTGTAATGTTACATAAGAGATGAAGGGATGGCAACTTGTTTATGGAAGAAGACACAGATGACTCAATATGTGGGAACATAGCCCTAATACATATCCTTACAGCCATTTTATTGAACTATTTAATCAATAAAACCCATCGTGTGTGTCTTGAAGTAGCTTGAATTGTGTTTTTTTATTTTAACTGTACTGTATCTGAATTTCAGTATTTTGCACATCAAATTTATAAAGAGCTATTAAAAGGTGTCATGTACCAACCCCCAAAATATCTCAATAACCCATTGTGAATGCACAATCCTCCAAGGTACAAGGTCCTTCAAATCTCTCTCAGAAACAGATGAAGAGGAGGAAACCAAATCCAGCTAATCTGCAATGCATTAGCTAGCACACTAACAGTATGTTACAGCCCATTAGTGGTTAACAATGATAGCTGATTTTCAGATGGCACGGATAGCCATTACTGTAATTCTCTCCAGCCTGCATCAAATCCCCAATGACAACCACTGCTTCCGGCCCTGACATTAGATCAATAATGCAAAACCTCCCCAAAGTTCCTTGTGGCTTCATTTAAAAGAGCTTCCTCTCAAACTAATGATGCAGGTTAATTGGCTTGTCATCGTTTAGAGTTTACTTGAAAAAGAAACAGGGGCGGTTTAAAAAGGGAACACACCAGGGATGTGCCATGTCCCCTCTGAGTAATGCCTCTGTAGTTTTATTGATGTCTTGGCTGACTACCAAACTGCTGTGCTTGTGTGGATTTGGCTTTTTTTTACAGGGTCAATAAGTTTAAGAGGAAACCGTTTAGGGAGGAAATGGCCAACAAAAAAACAAAAAAAGAACCTCAGATCAAGCACTTTCCAAAAGAAGGGTCATCACCAGTCTAATTTAAACCTGTGTCTATAAAATGTAGGCAACCATGAATAAATGAATGAACACAAAAACACTTGAAAATATTTCTGCATTCACATGGTCCGACGACACGTCCTTGAGCAATAAACTTATATCCTATTCATTCATTCATCAACAGTTCCCCGAGAGACTTGAAACACACACACAGACACACACGTACATTCAGCTGGTCAAACATATGGTCCATTATGTACACACTGTTCATATTGCTGTCCTTCCTGATTCCCTTCCCACAGATCACCCCAGGGGTTGAGCCACTTCCATCGATTGCCACCACTTATTAATCTGACTCTGGGTGGACGCTACAGGCCATTTGTTAGTGGCTCTCCAACAGGATGCCATTAGAGCGTCACTGTCACACATTATCCTGAATAAGTCATGAGAAGGCCGGTTAAAGCTGCAACTTCCTCCCGCATTAGGATAAACGACTTTCAGGCAAGGAGAAACAAGGAGCATTCGGTTAATATGCATGTAGAGCGAAGGCATGAGGAAGAGCGAGGTAGGCAGAGACAGACAGACAAAGAAAGAAAGGCCGATAGATAAGAATTAAAGACTGGGTACGAGCTAAATTCTCTAAGGAGAGAAGGACATTCAAGATCAATTGCTGGGAGAAGATGCAGACTAAGTAGTTTTATTACAGAGAGAGAAGCAGAATTTGGTCAAATCGTTCACACAAACAGACCTTGAATTTAGTAAAAACACAGCAAAATGACTGCTATTAAAGCCCAAACTTTATTTTCTTTTTTAAAACCAGCATTTATAGCCTTTTATTGTTTTTTTTTTTTTAAGTAGATCCCCCAATTGCACCTATTAAACAAGATAAATCTTGGCGAAAAAGCTTTTTAGCCACCAGTTGTTGCTTTTTTTTTCTCTTACATAAAGTGGTCCTTTGTATTGGTCCCTATAGCTGTATTTATGGGGGTTCAAACTGGACCCTAGATAACTCTGAATTCCCCACCCCCACACCTCCCAGTAGTGTTCTTTTCCTGCTGCCTCCTTGAATCTGTTTCTAGTTGACATTTGACTTTTCATTGAGAAAATGTCTCAAAAATGTTTTGGGAAAATGGTACATGGGTGTACACATAAATCCTGGTGGGGGTACAAGAAGTTATTACAGAACACAGCAGGAAAAATGTATTTGTGAGTGCTATAAGCTAAATGATTAACATCACACTAAAGAAAGTATTTTTAATTTGCCACTATCTAGATACTGTGTTCTACTAAGACATTGAGGTCATAGCATCCATCCATCCATCCATCCATCCATCCATCCATCCTTCCATCCATCTATCCAGTACATTCCACTTGTTTCAACGTTGAGTCACAGAAGCTTAAACGGGATGGCACAGACATCTTTCTGCATGGCCTTTTCTAGATCCTCCAGGAGGATTCCAAGGCATTCCCAGGCCAGCCAAGAGACATAACCTCTCCAGCCTGTCCTTTGTCTTCCCTGGTTTCTCATCCCAGTTGGACATGCCTGGAAAATCTCCCCAGGGAGGCACCCAGTAGCATTCTTACCAGATGCTGGACCCACCCCAGCTGGCCACTCTTGATGTGGATGAGCAGTAGCTGTACTTCTGTGTCTCTAAAGGACAACCCAGTTACTCTTGGAGAAAACTTTTTTGACTGCCTGTATTTGCGATCTCATTCTTTCAATCACTACCCAGAGATTGTGACCATAGGTTAGGGTACGACAGCAGACCGACCTGTAAACAGAGAGCTTCGCCTTGCAGCTCAGCTCCCTCTTCACCACAACAGACTGGTACAGACTACACAACACTGCAAAAACTGCACTGATCTGTAGGGTTGGGCATCGTTTGAATTTGAACGATTCCAATCACTCATTTGAATTCCACAATTCCCGATGATTCCCAATTTCGATTTAGAGGCAGGGTCAAAAAAAGTTTACATGGTTTAAATGAGGTACACTTATATACAGCCAAAGAGTACTTTTCATCTTGTTTTGAGATGATGTACTAAGCAAGAGAACAATGTGTTTGGTTAATAATCTTGTTAGCCTGGAAATGTTTTCCTCATTTCAAGTCTTACCAAGCACAGTTCTTTTACTGCACTGGCAGATTATTTCACCTAATTTGACGATTTGAGTCTGAACACCAACTCAAATTGGTGTTCAGCAGCTCACCGGGTTTTTTTCTTTGTTGTTGTTGGGCGGCTTCTTCTTCAAGTTGGCAGACTGGGTACTGAAACTAGGCATCGAAATTTAAAAGTACGAACGATTCCGGGAGAATGGAAACATTAGTCCCGGTTTCAATCAATTCTCGATTCTCGATGCCCAACCATACTGATCTGTCTCAGGTCTCCCATTCTTTCTTTATTTATGAATAAACAGGTTCATCACTTTAGGTGAAAAGGGCTGTTTCTGTGTTTACAGTGTAAATATGTAGTTGTGAAGCGGTGTAGTGCAAAACTGCATGGTTAACATTGATTTTAATGCAAATTAGTTGAACCTAAAATGAAATAGAGATTTTTTTTCTACAACCGTTAACCCTGAAATTGCACAAGAAATGTTTTGATATGAATGTTTAACATCGTTGAAGCGCTTCCTTGATGTTTGTTGACAGAAAAATGACAGAAACTCAGACTTTCCAACTTGTTAAAAGACACCAATACAAAGCAGTATTTCCATCCATTACCTTTACCTACTGTTCAGGGTTATGGGCAGGTGAGGCCAAAATGTGAGGTACAACACGAGCAGATTGCCAGTCAATCACAGGGCCACATAGGAACAAACAAGACAGACAAGCTTTTACTCTCGCACCTAGTGACAATTTGGAGAGGTCAACTAACCTAATGCGTGTTTTTGGCCTGTGAGAGGAAACAGGAGAATGGTCTCAGTCAGGAGCTGACCTGTGGCCTTCTTGCTGCCAGTCAACAGTGCTATCCAGCTGCTCCAACTGAAGATTAAACTGAATTTCCGTGTTAGAAAATAAATATGTCATAACAAGCTAGCAGCATTTATTCTGTTAAACTGATTATATGAACTGACTATACAGGAGGAAATGTTTTAAAATAACCTCTTTAATAGCTGTACTTTTCGCTGCAAACTTTATTTCTAGGATGTAGTGCTGATTACGGAGCTTGGCGCTCTCTCTGCAAAGCGCTTGGAGACAGATTCTTGTTTAAGGTCTTCATAAATATACAAGACTAGCTGTTAACGTTGGAAAAATACTGAGCCAGCAGCAAATATTCCTCAGACATTCTAAAATCTTTCAGCCTGTTGAAGAATGTTTCAGCGCCAGAAAAGTATTTTGAAACTGAGCTAAAAGCCAACAGTCCCAACGCCAAAGAGAGACAGAGAGAGAGACTCTGGTTCTGTGTAATGAAAATGATTCTCACTGATACCCACAATCTTATAAACAATCCCTCTGGACAGTAAGATGATCAATTAGGAAAAGCAATGAGCAACATTTATGTTACAAATCCATCCCACCAGACTTCATTACAACATATTGCTGCAAAGGTAAAGACAGTTCTGCTCTAATTGAGACCCTGTAGATTTGTCCATCTTTTATGGTATGCTGGATGGCTACTTTAAATTAACTTATCATAACATATACACTAAAAAGCCCTCAGGTCTGTGAAAAAATAAAAAATAAATAAAAGAGCTAGCAAAAGATAGCTATATACGGTGCAGATGTCTCGCCACACTGTTGGAAAGTAAACTATAGCTGTAGCCTAAACACTCCCACGTGTAAGCAGATATTTAATGATCTGAGCATCTGCTGCTTGGAAGCCGTGCCGGTCCCCCTGCAGGGTGAGGCTCCCTCTCAGCTCATCAATAGTTGGGGTCAAACCATATCTTGGCTGGAAATATGGGAGGGGGAGATTTGCAATGTGAAAATATCACTGTGGCATTTACAGTTAAGGTTTGTCTCCAGGGTGAGGAGAGGTGTGCTTAACAGAGTCATTGTGGAAGCAGCGAAGCAGACAGGTTGCAAGCTTTTTTTTTTTTTTTTTTTTTTTTTAGGAAGATTTTCTTTTCTTTTTCAGAGCCCCCTGGCTTTCAAAGACATTAGACAGAAGTTCCTTGTAAAATCTTCTTTTCCGCCCTTTTTCGTTTTATCATGACAGAGTCGTCCTTCTGAGCGAAGACTTGGAAACCCGTCGTGTTCAACCGAAGTCGCTGTTTACGAGACGGCGCCCTGCTTTTAAGGGAATTGGGAGCATCTGTCTGGGTCTCAGTGGTGTTCCGCTATGACCAAATCATTTGTGCAAATTGAGTCTGACTGTGATTTCAGCTCAACTAATTCAACAAGATTTTTTTTTCTTTTTTCAAGAAAATGGAAAAAGCCCAAGAGACCATTATGAAAGACAAATATCAAAAGCTTTGAACACAAACTAACAAGTGTGAAATATATTGTTTGCATTCACATTTTATAGTGCTAGCTTAGACCTTTCGAAGTGGGTTTCATGGAAAGATTATAAACAAATACTATTTTACCTGTTGTCAATAGCTCATTGAAAGACAGTTTGGAGAAACAGTTTAATTTAAACCAGTTTAATGAGCCAACATCTGGTCTGGGCATGGCCAAGACCAAAGCAGGTTTCTGCTGCCTGAAAACTCCAGTCTGAAAAGATTCATGATGAGCCACTCAAACACTGCTTTTTAACATTGACATCACCATCTAATCTTCATTACAGATGGAATTATGCTGTTATTTATCAGTACAAATAGCAGTAGTAGTATCAAGCTGGAGAAATTTCTGAATATTTCTCACTCACACCAAGGGACAATTTAGAGTTACCAATTAGCCTAACATTTTTAATCTGTGGGAGGAAACCAGCGTACACAGAGAAAATCCATGTATACATGAGATGAACATGCAAACTCTACCCAGAAAAGTCCCTGACCAAGATACGATCTGACAACTTTCTTACTGGAGGCAGCTCTACCAACTGAGCCACTGGCCTCTCTACCAAAAAGTCAAGCAATGCAAAATTAATATGGTTATAAAAGTTCATAAAATAGTATCTACATGAACCAGAAAAAAAACAAAAATTAGAGATGAGAGTTGTTTTAACATTTTAGAACTTAAAACCTTCCAGTTTTGTCAAATTTGATTTGTAACATTTCAACCTTGATTAAAAAGTTATCCGCAATAAGTAAGATAATAATTGTTTTCATTTTTTTCAAAAACAAATATTGTTAACTCCTGGGTTTTCTGTGTATCCAGTTGTACTAAAATGCTAGAATACGAATGTTGTGCCAAAGTACAAAGAAGAAAAAAAAGTGTTAAAATTTCCATTACAAGAATTGTAGCTTCTTTTGTTTTTCTTCTGTTTACAATTTTCTCTAACTAATATCAGTTCAACCACTTGATCACAGTTTATTGGTGACAGGATCAAAAGAAAGTGAGACAAATGCAGAAAAAAAAGTTGCCATTATTTGGGGTTCTAGGGCACAAAGTGAGCATCAATACATAAGAAAACACCAAAACATTTTTTTCAATTTAAAACATGTTTAAAAAACCAATTTTTTCCACCCAAAGTGTCCTTCACTTGAAGACTTGTGCAGACACAGCAAAATCCCCATTTTTTTTAAAACCCAAATGATGTAAACGAGGCCTTGGGCACTCATATAAATAAATAAAGAAGCATGACCGACACACAACACAAGAGAGTCTTTTAGCTCTTTATTCAGATCTATTATTTTAATAAATTAGGAGATTGAAGGCCGGATCTCCCTCTGTTCCTTCCTCTAACACAACAAGTGAAAGATGCCTATTAGAGTTACTCAGCCTCACATAATGCACAAACAAGGACATTGGAGATGTTGGTAATGGTGCTTCAGTGCCAGGGTCAGCATCAGCCTCAAATCAATCAGAGGAAGTTGAATCAAGGAAGTGCTCTAGGAAAAGGGAACACACCATCATTTATCTTATCATCTGATTGTACGTGTGGCTTTGTGTGTGTGTGTATGTGTGTGTGTGTGTGTGTGTGTGTGTGTGTGTGTGTGTGTGTGTGTGTGTGTGTGTGTGT
>JAUBOC010000082.1:784268-804521 GCA_032275365.1 Anablepsoides cearensis | reverse complement strand
ACACACACACAAACACACACACACACACACACACACACACACACACACACACACACACACACACACACACACACACCACTCGCTGTCTATTTTTTGTAAAGAAGCATCTTAGGTCAGACAGTCACTGTGTGAGGCATTCATGTGTAGAATACAATTTAAAATCCTATCACTCAGTCTGAAGCTGTGTTTTCTAAATTTTCCATTAGCTTCAGATGTTATACCAATACCATATGCAAAATTGTTTTGCATTTGTTTTGCTCACAGAGGGGACAATCGGTATGCTTTGTTGGCAGACTGTAGCATAAGTCACTACTCACCCCATTGACTGTTGAATATGAAACATGCATTCCCTATCAAGCCACTTCTGCCACTGGGCCAGTGAAGTGCAGCAGGCGAACGGGAGTTTTCTCCGGACTTATAAAGAGGCAGACTTTACGGTTTTAAACGGCAATATTAAAGCAGTAGATCTCATACATTACAGCCAAGGGAGCGGTAGAGCCGCTCAGTGATTTCCATGCAGGTTCCTCTTTCCCCACCGTTTTCTCCAGCTGCTGGATAGACAGATAATCTCATTCTATAGGACTGTGGAGAAGCTCCAGGTTTGGACGGACTCCAAAAATGTTTTGCTCATTAAAAGTAAGATGCGAGGAAAACCAGCCGGAGTGTAGCAGCTCAGAGGGGGTGGGGGAGAAAAAAAATCCTTCCCAGTTTGTGAAGGTGGTTTTGACATATGCTGAAAGTCTAATAGGCATCATGGTTTCATGCTGGGAAGGCTTGGGTTTAGATGTACAAACACCCAACTGAGTTAGAGCTTGTTCAGGAGTAAAAGTGTAATCACTGGTAAATACATAGTTCTATGATCTCTTAGACTTAGTTTGGGATGACAGGATAAGTAGATGAAAATATAGAAATATTTGTGTCATTGTGTTTAATATATACTTTTAAAGTTTTTGAAAAATCCACTCATTTATACGCTTAGTTGAATGGATAAAACTGCATGGATTATCCTTGCCATTATACTGAAATGGCGTGACTTATATGAAAAATATTTAAATACACCTCAGAATGCAGTTGCATACATTTAAGAATTCAAGAAAAGTAGAGTACGGGATGCTTGTATTACTAAAAATTTCCAAACTACCCTAATATCTCAGATATTTTGAATTTTATTTTTTATTTATTAATTCAGTTTTATGAAGCTATCAATAATAATTATTATAGATGTTGTGCATAGCTTTGAGAACAACCTCAATTTGGGCATGTAAAATTTACTTTTGACTGGACAGATGAGTTAACAGACTAAAACCATAGATTGCTGTCATCTTAAAACCATCCATCTTTACCTGCGTCGTCATTTTAGGGTCATTGGGTTCACTAGTGTCCATATCCAGCAGTCAGGGGCGGAGTACACCCTGGACAGGTTGCAAGTCCATCACAGGGCCCCATGGAGACAAACAAGACAAACGATCAATGCTGTCTCACACCTTAGAACAATTTTAAGCTGCCAAATAGCCAAACATGCATTATTGACAAAGAGAATATGCAAACAAACTCTACCCAGAAAGGTCCTATAGGCCACTGTGCCACACTTAAAACAACCTCTATTGCAGGTCATGCAAATGCTATCTCATAAACCTTTACCTTGCCATCAGTTTAACAATAAACTGTTAGTACCATATATATTGTTATTTAGAACAATGTAATTCAAAATTGATGGTGTGGTAAAGACTTACAAACCATTATGAAACTATGGAGATTGAGGTTGTTTTAAAATGGCATTGATCAACTTTGTCCTTGATAATGTGCGATCGTTGTTAGATTGCACATTCTGTTAAAAGCTTGTTTGAGACAACAATGCCAGCATGTCAAAGCTGGAATGTAAAAAATTCAACACTATCAAAGCTGGCTTCCATCAATCTTCTTTCCTTTCACTTATCTGAAGAAGGGTCATGATGGCAACACCATGGAAATCATTTTCCTAAGAATGTTTTTCAAATTCCATTTGAGTGATACCTATTCCAGCAAATTTGGTTTTCCTCCCATGTGGGTACGTCTGGAAAATGTCCAAAGGAAATCACTCAGGAGACATCACAATCAGATGCCCTAAAACCATCTCAACTGTCACCTTTTGAGACAACCGAGCTCCCCTAGATGGTTAATCTTGTTACTTTATCACCAAGCAGTCTTCCTTTACTGGCCTCCTGACTTCACACAATGTCATAATTTCAGTAATTACCCAAATCTTGAGACCATAGGTGAACGTTGGACTGTAGATAAAGAACTGGTTAACTAAGAGTGATCCAGCATCAGCTCTGTTTGATACAATGACATCATAGCAGCAGATGCCATGGATTCTCCTGTCCATAATATGGTCTAATTACTCCTTATTCACAAACACATTCATTAGATACAACATTTTTTTTCTTGTGCAAAAACTCACGGCAAAACAGTCTATAGTTTTTCTGTAGAGAACCACAACCTAATGCTTTGAGGTGCTGACTTTCAACTCAGTCATTTCACACAAGAATCCAATATCCCAGACACTCTCACCCACTGGTTGCTTTGTGACCTAGTCCATGAATGTCCAAAAATAGAACTTGAGACGAGGAACAGTATGTCCTAATGACAGTTTATAAAACCAGTAGGATTTGCTAAATGGTGTGTTCAGTGACTGGGTTAGCAGTTGTTACAATTTAAGCTAATTGCGTATTTCTCTGCATTCAAGCAACATTTACTAATAGAGCTTTTAAAGTGCTACATGCAACTTATTTAACAGGATAAAAGCATATAGAAACAAAATAATACATTTATTCTGGCTGTTATAAAATGTTTCCATGCACGTCATGTTGGACTTAAGGTCAAGGATGGTCTAGAATTTCTGACTTTCCAAATTAAAAATTGCCAATAAACAACTTGACAAATTTGATTGTAGCTCAGAAAGTAAATAACCTTTTGGACACAACCCAATTCAAGATGGTTGCTACAGTAATTGACTTTAGGAAACAGAAAAATATATTTAACTTAGTTTTATACATGTGGCAGCCCCTGATAGACATTCACAACAAATACTCACATACATTTCTCCATGTAATGCTCACCATTTAATTGTTTCGCGGTTTATTTAAGGTTGTGATTATATTTCAAGCCCAATCCCTTTATGATGATAAGTTTTATTAAATGTAACACATTCCTCCCTCTGCTGACAAGTGAAAACAATTTGTTACCCAAGTTAAACTTTTTTTCTACGGGCTGGTGAAGTATAAATATGCCTTTGAAAAAAAAAAATCCTCTTGTTGCCATGAAAAGAAATATAAAATCTCAAGTGACACTTGGACCCATTTATTTTGCATAAATCCTGCTTAGGCCTGAAACGTGCATCCAAACTTCAGCGTGCCACGACACCAAACAAATGATGTATGGAATGCAAACTGTATTTACCATCTAAATTGCTTCTCCACAATGCCGAGATGATGACAGAGATTAATCGGCTAAAGAGTTAAATCTTCCCCCCTTCAATATGGTGGCACATCTCGGGCCACACGTTTGCGACTTAAAGGCGGCATTTGTATTCGCGAGGAGCATCTCCTCTCGTCTGCTTTATGATATTACAGCCAGGAGACTGCGAGGAGAAGCCTCGTCTCAATGTGTGGGCTCCAATTCAACCACCATCCATTTCCCCCCACTATCTTTTTATCATTACACAGTCTAATAAATGTGCCGTATGCCCTGTGATGGTGAATCATACATCAGACAAAGTGACCTGGGTCAGTGCCTCGCCAGCCACCAAGGTTACACTCTTTCACACACTCATTTGCTGGCTGTTACAGAGAGAGGAAGAGTATTTTTCATCTTTTGTCAGCTGGAAATATTCTCTGACAAAGTAATAACCTCTTCCACATCCCCTTTGAATGTCTAACAATGTATTTTCTAAAGGAAGCGACAAAGGTGTACAAGCCACAGGAGCTTCTTTGTGGTTATTTTGATCCGTCGGGTCGCCATTGACAGGTGCACTTCAATCGAAGCAGCAGGTTGTTCTTCCCACTGTGGCTGCTTTATGCGAAGTTAGGAGACGATTCTTCATACGCCCACATCAAACGCAAACACCATAATATCACAGGGTTGTGAAATTCAAAAGTGTGTGTGTGTGAAAAAAATCTGTGTAATTATGCTACCTGCACTCCTTTATGCAGAGAGAGGCTGAAAGAATTGTGAAACTGGAGACCTGCCAGGACATCTAGCTTTTACCGTGGATAAGAAAAAAAAAAAAAAAACATGCTCACACAGTTGGTCATTTTAGCATGAGGCTGTGTGATTTTTTTTTTTTTTTTTTTTTTTTTTCAAAATGCGATCAGACTTGGCAGCGCATGTCCGGCTGTCTCCCTGCGATCACTCATCTGAGGCGACAAAATCAGGATTGGCCTCTGAGACTCAATGCGATGATTGGAGCCAGATTGGAACAAGGCCTCCAAATCAGAGGGGCACGTTCTGTGACACTGTTGAGTCGAATCAAGTCTATTATAGCCCGGGATTAAGAATCCCACATAGTGGCAATGAAAGACCATACTGTTTCTTCCTCATAAAAAATGGAAGCGTTGCATAACAACATGCAATACAGACAAGCAGACACCAGTGGTATCAGTGCTTTTCATCATCATATGCCTGACGTGGATCATGTTAGATGGTCATATGATATCAATCTATATTAATTGAAGACTTGCAAATTTAACTGAATAGAAATCATATTATGAGGGACATAGTGATATTAAGAAATATATCGTCATCCAAACGAATCAATACTGTATAATATCGTACCACGATAAAGCTGGTGATTTACCTCCCTATTAGTACATACATGCTCTGAATGTGTGTGTTAAAAGATGGAATGCCTGCATCATTTCCTTGGGAAAGTTAATGAGTGTCCTCTAATACACAGTCATTATAAACAACTTTATCAGATCAAAAAATAGATGAATTTACAGAGGACCGATCCATCAGCATTTCTCCTTGTGATTGTTTTTTTGAATTCTTTGTGTGTAGCACGGAGAGGTGCAAAGCCCTTATAAATATCCAAACCCGGGTTTAACAGTGAGCTTGTTAACTTTTATAGATGTGTGTACGATCACGTCTAATAATTTACAGTACACTGAGTCAGTAAAGGTGAGAACAGAGCCATACAAAAAGACGAATAGTAACCATTTGATTCTTCCGAGAAGTCACAGTTTATGGGCGTCCTACAAATGAAGGTCGATAAGGTAAATACCTTTATTAGTTTTTTTCTTTCAAACTCACAAACACATCACCTTAACAGTGAGCCGCAGCTGGAAGGGGATTTCTATTTTTCTCGCCATGGAATATAAAAGTTCCTTTCTGATTTTCTTTTTCAGAGCTGAATTCAGAGATTCAGGACTTGTTTCCCTTGTACCTGATTCTTACTTTTTGACTTTGACATCCAGGAAATCGAAGCTGATTTGCACAGACTTCCCATTATCTTCAGAGTTATCCGGAGATACAAGAAACTGCCAGTTCATGTTCTTTTCTTGAGTCCAATTGATGAGTGCCAAAACTCACAGTAAGGGGTCCTTGTTACAACAGCACACGGTATGTTTCCCTGCTTGCTAAAGGCCTATCCAGAATGACAGAGTCCTGTACAAAGTGAACAAAAATAAAAAGCTGAAAATTCTGCTAGTGAACTGTTTGTATTATTAGTTGAAATTGGAAAATAAAACTTGAACAATAATTTCGGTAGACTTTTAACAGACCAAACTCATTCTCAACGTCCTCATCGTCGCTGCGTTTGCTAATTTCCAGCTTTGTATCACCACGTTGCTTCAGTCTATGAAAGCATTCCCATCAGGAGTTGAAAAAGGCAAAAACATGTAATAAATTCCACATTGACAAGTTTTGATTTACAGGTCAGGTCTGTGCATAGGTGAGCAACTCTGTGTATGAGTGCAGGTGCCGGCGTGTGGAGTGTGTGAAAATGCCTGTGGTCATTTTTCATCACGTAGATTATTTTGTGTTTGTTAGAGCATGCAGGTGTAAGCATGGGGGAGTGTGAGAATTTTTCCTCATGGCCTCAGTCAAGCCAATATCTGTTTTGGTAGTCGTTAACCATAATCTTTCATTACCATTAGGAGGTTTTTCCAAATACTCTAAAGCCGGGGGGCACCAAGAAAGCTTAATCAGGGGCCACAATAATTAGGTCTAAATACCCTGTTTAGTTTTGTGTTTACAATGTATTTATTGACTTTATTCATATGGTGTTTTTTGTATTCATATTTAATATGTCCACTTTTATTGATATGCAGTTCACTGAGAAATAACAAACTATGATTCTGAAGATAGGATTTCACGGTGCAATACTGATTGGCAGGACATGTGTTTGTTTGATTGTTTCAATGTATTTCCAGTCAGAAAATTGGTCATCAGATCAAATCATATATATTTGTATAGCATATTTAAATCAGATTTGGCCAAAGTGCTGCATGCAAAACAAACAGTAAAAGTGACAACACTAAACACAGAGACCATGAAGCAAACAAAAAATAAAAACTGTTAAAAAATATAATGAGACATAAAAGAAAGCCATCAAAATGAAGCAAAAATGTCAATTCATGCTGGATTAAATATCAGTGAGTACAAATGTTTCAATATGTGATTTAAAAAAAATTAAGTTCAGCCTAAATGATATGATACCATACGTTATGATATGATACGATGCGATGCAATACGATACGTTATGATACGATACGATACGATACGATACGATACGATGTGATGCGATGCAATACAATACGTTATGATACGATACGATACAATGCAATACAATGCGATACAATATGATATAATATCTGCAGCTGGTTCCACAGTTTAGGACCTACAGCTGAAAAGACCCCATCACCTTTGTGGACCAGTCTGGACTTCAAGACATTTAAAGATGAGCGCCTCTGTGGATCTGTCTGATTAGGACATCCAAAAGACCTCATCACCTCTGTAGACCAACCGGGACCTAAGCACATTTAAAGACCCAATCATCTCTGTGGACAAGTCTGGACTTCAGGACATTTAGAAACTCAATCACCTCTGTGAACCAGCCGGAACCTCTTGGAACAACAAAAGACTCAATAATGTCTGACCAGTCGTAACCTCTGGACATTTGAAGACCTAATAACCTCAGTAGACCAACCTTGACCTTAGGACAACTAAAAACCTGATTGCTTTTGTAGACCAGCCTAGACCTCAGGACATCTAAACAAATAATTGACTCTGTTAAGTAGCCTGGACTTTGAGACATCCAAAAAACAATCAGCTCCTTACACCAGCCTAGACCTTGGGACGTCTAGATCGATCAGCTCCTTAGACCAGCTTGGACCTCAAGACATCTAATGACTTGATCACCTCTGTGGACCATTTTGGACCTCTGAACATCTAAAGACTCTATCACCTCATGCTTCAACTTTAACCTCTGATCTCAGTCTCTACAGTACCTCCTTTTTTGTCTTTTGTCTTTACCCATTAACATTCAGCCGAAATTCCAGGAGCAAAGATACATGAATTACAGCAGCCGTAGATTCATCATGCTCGTTTTTCCCCCCTCTCTTTCTCTTCCTTCATGAATTATGGAAAGCCTCCCCTGCTACATTTAGTCGAGCCACTGGTAAATTAAATGCAGTGTGCTGCTGTGCCACACAGGAGCAAACAGGCCTAACGGGGATATATTGAATTGCACTGTTGTGGCCAAAACATTTATATAACCCCCAGTGTTTCCAGGGACCATAACCTTCCTAAAAAGCAGCATTAGGGCATTTAATGGTGGTAATATCAAGTATAAATATTTGGTTTTCTTTTCAATATTGAAAAAAAAAAATAAATCACACATGGAATCCAGCCAACTGAGCTCATTCAATATGACGGATCATTTTATAGTGTAGACGTGATGTAAGCACAGCAATACAAAAGCAGAGTAATTCAACATTGAATGCTGTAAAATGCTAATCATTTGACCGGAAGGCAAAACAGAACCAATGACTGACTTTTAAATACTACTTTCCAAATATTGAGGTTATAGCCACCTCAGCTTGTGGAGCACAGCCGTCACACAGCTCCATATTTCTCTCCTAAGGCAGGCGTGAATGTGTGTGTGGCGGTGGGGGGTGCTGGCCCCCTTCTTGCCCTCTGATTTATAGTGCTATGGTAGTAAAATGGCAGACTAGGATAACATGGGTGGTAATAAATGACTTTAAGACAGCGACTAGCAGCTGTTAATGCTACAGCTATTAGACTGAAAAATGAAGGGCGCCAGTGCCTCCGTCAGATTTATACATTTTCACCATGCCGGGCATGAGTGCATGTCATACTAAAGCTCCAATCCATACGTGAGCATTAATTGTCTGCTGCAGCCAGAACATTTTGCAATGATATTTGAATGAACTGCTCCTGCAAATAATACATTTTAGAAATACAATTAAGATTCTGGCCTAAAATTATTCTGGTAAATGTATTGTTAATTTGTAATTACAGTATTTTTAGTGTAACATGGTTTTGATTGGTAGCAATTTTTTTTTTCTAACTTCCTGTCAGAGGTATGAAATGTTTTTGAAATAAATAACTAAAAATAAAAATACCTTTGCAGAAAAAAACGGTAAAATTAATTTAAGATAAGAAAGTACTTTTGTAAAAGTCATTAATCACAATAATTGAAAAAAGTTAAAGTATATTTAAAAGAGTGTCTTTAAAAAAAAAAGTGTAAATTACATTATACCTACTCAGCTCTGTTTAGTGGAACCAGCTGACATAACTTGGTTAAAAAATTCAACACTTCATTTTTTTAAAGTGCATAACCCACTTCTTTCATGATGAGTTTGATCCTAACATTTGTAACTTATGGTGATAAAGTTTAAAATATGATTTTTAGCTTTTGAATGCAATAAAATAAAAGTAAAAGTTACGATTGAAAATAAAAATTTTGTAAAGTTACAAATCATCGATCTGCAAGTAATTTGTACTATACAAATAACTATACACCTTGCTTCCTGTTTATGTACCATCTGACTGTTTTTGGTGGTAAACTGGTGGTCAGTCAGAACGCATTAATGACAACAGTGTCTTATAGTATGTTCCATTTCTTTTTGGAAGTCAGACTTTCTGAGTTCTTGGTTTAAAAAAACTGAATATAAGATAGAATTCAGACTGAAAGTCAGAGTCAATTAATAAGCCTTGACATCAAAATCAAATGTGGCTGCCTCACATGTGAAAAACTGTGATAGCTGAATTTATAAATTCATATATGATAAAAATTTGACAATATTTTAACAAGCTGCTACAATTTTTGAATGGATAGAAAACAGAAATATACAGTCCTGCCAGCTGGTATTAATAATAATAATAATAATAGTCAATCATGTCACTTAACTAATCGTACTATCTTTCCAACCTGCAACTGAAACACAGTTGACTTGGCTGTGACATGATTTCTAGATCTGAATTTTGAGACAAGTAGAATGCAGCAGCAGTTAATCAGAGTGCTGACTTGGAGCACTTGTTCAGTGCTAAAGTCAGATGCTGAAACACAGCTAGAGAACTAAAATATGCTGCTGAGTGCTTGAAAGCATCAATGTCCGTGCCACCTCTGTGATCTGTTGAACTTCTGAATTGTCACTATAAATGAAGAGTAAAGACTTCAAAAACAGCACTGCATAACAACACAGTGGCCAGTCTGGTTTGTCTGTGTGTTTCTATGAATATTCCTTACTATTTACTAATTTAAAAAAAAGATAAATGGACATTACTATATAAACAAGTTGAGTGTAGATGGACAACCTGTTTTTTGGCCCTTTTTTGGTCTGATGTAAATAGGGCTAAATAGTAACTAGTGCTATGATGTGGGGTTGCTGCAATTGGTCAGGTCCAGGTTCAGCAACAGTATGTGCTCAAAGAATGAGGTCACCTGACAATCAGGTTATTCCATCAATGGATTGTTTCTTCCCTGATGGCATGGCCATATTCCAAGTTGACAATGCCAGGATTCATCAGGCCCCAATTGTGAAAGAGTGCTTCAGGGAGCATGAGACATCATTTTCACACATGGATTGGCTCCACAGAGTCCAGACCTGAACCCCATTGAGAATCTTTGGGATGTGTCGGAGAAGGCAGCAGTCAGACTCTACCACATTGATGCAAGATCTTGATGAAAAATTAATGCAACACTGGATGGAAAAAAATATTTTGCAGAAGCTTATTGAAACAATGCCACAGCAAATGCGTGTCATAATCAAAGTTAAAGAAGGTCCAACAAAATATTATAGTGCATGACTTTTTTTTCCTTTTTGGTGGGGACTTTTTTTGGGCCAGGCAGTGTATTTTATTTATTTGACCTTTTTTTGTATCACTTTGAAGGTTTTCTTTTATGTCTCATCATTTTAATATTTTATTTTTCAGCAATTGACAACAGAAACTGATCAAAATTAAACAGGCAGTTTAAAACCTGTACAAACTATGCGCCATTGTCTGAGTCAGGCTTCAATAACGCATCTTCCTAAATACTCCCTTACACGTGTTTGATGTTGAAATGCTTCACAGTGGGGTCTGTGCAACGGCACACTTAGTTTGTTTTTGTTAACTTAAAAAAAGTGTAGCTTTTTACACTGTTCATCCATTTTTATGAGCTATAATACTCTTGACAAGTGAACAGAAGTATGAATTTGTGATATCAGCAGGGTGCCAATTGTTTTAACAAAAGAGGTCATCTGCCATCACTGTCCTCCAAACCATTTGGGGAACATGATTAAATAAAAGCTTTAGGTCACACTGATTGAATAACCACTCATGTGCAACACAAGATGCCATAAGAGCGTGTTCCTGCCAATACCGTTGCATCAGTTTTTAAAGTGAGACACAAAACGTTCTTTTTACAGGTTCCTGTCACTAGCGGCCTCACAATGTGGAGGTGGTTTGGGAGAATGAAAAGACTTCACGGCAGCAAGGAGAAGGCGAAGATGTGTAGGTTTGCTTTACAGGCCAAGGACAATTAGCAGCTTCATGGAGCATGACCATAACAAATACCACCCAGTCACCTCCCTCTTTGCTCATTTCCAGGTGACTGAGCCACAATTCTTATTCAGTCTTGTAGGGGACATGAAGGACCATTAGGAAACTTAAGGGTTGCCTTCATCATGAATGGTTTATCTTAGCGTCAGTTCACTTTGCACACATTTCATTATGGCAGATATCTTTTTATTGAATAAATTACAAGAAGCTTTATACACACATTGGGCTAAAAAAAAAGCCAGCTTTTCTATGTTAAGTCGGACGTATAATTGAGTGGTGACATCCTAACTGCAGTGAAGTCTGGCAATATTTGTCTTCTTCTCACTTGTGAAAGCCAGCGTGTTGATCTAAGAGGTGTGGCATTTATAGCTGAACAGCTACCAAAGAGTCAGAGAAGCTTTGATGCTTCGCAAAACAAAGTCTGCACAGATATATCTAATGATGACTGAAAACAGTGATTTCTTTCAACGTCCTTTCACAGAGCTGATATGGACAGAGATGGGGACAATCTTTATGCATTGATTAAAGGCTGTCAGAGTTGGTAAAATAGGCTGAATAACATTTGTAAAAATGGTCTTTCAGGGATGACGATAAAAGCCGACGTGGCCTTTCATCTTGGCGTCTGCACGAGTCCGTTGCTGAAAAAAAAAATAATGACATTGCCTTCCAGCATGATGAGCACTTTTTAAGTGGACCCTATTTTTATGACCTATATCCATTGTCTTACCCTGTCAGCATAGAGACTAGTGCAGCCGTTCGTTTCCCATATCAAACACAAAGTCAGGGTGTTCTTTTCTCTATAAAGCACACATAACACTTCAGACTTGATAAGGAATGCACGCCTCCTATGAATTGTTGGATACATATGAATATTTATGGAATCATAGTGGGAGTTACAGCATGTGAGGTAATTATATTACAGATGGAGAGGATGGATGTGAGTCACTGCATACATTTTCATGTACAAATTGGCTATTGTAGTTGAGATATAAAAAGCCTCCTCGAGATAATGACTTCCAAATTAGCTTGGTAAGCAAAGTGAGGGATTTACTTTGAACCAAGTCAACTCTCTTGTGCAGTCTTTCAGTTTTTAAGGTCTCTTCATGTTTTTTTTATTTTATTTTATGTTATTTTAAGAAAAGTACAATCCAGTGGTGCATTCTCACTTAGTAGCATCTGATCCGTAATTTCATAGGATAATATTGCATTTTGTGTGGATCACTGCTGATGATACTCATTCAAGAGGGAAATCATGGCAGGCAGAATTCCCTCTAATGCGCCCATTACTTTATAATGATGCCAAGTGTTCAATTTCACAGTGGTGGCATGAATTTGTAATTACCACATATAGATTTCCCTGTGCTTTCTGATTGCAGGAGAAACATACTGTACCCACTACCGCCTCGGGTCCAATAACCAGATGTGGAATAGTCTCCAGCTTGCCAGCAGCGCTCCTCCCAAATGATCTTTAGTTGTCTCCGAAGGGAAGTGTTTTCCAGTTAGCTATCTTGCATCGATCAATACTCCACCTCCCCCCATAGAAATCCAAACTTCTAATGAGAGACTTTGTGTTGCCATGTTCCGCGAGCGCAGTAATGCATGTGGTCAATATAACGGAGAGCAAGAAAGAAGGAAAAAAGAACAGAAAAAGGATGACTATGTTCCATAATAAGCACCTAGCTGTTTCCCAGACTGGACCTGACCCAGATATGGTTTACCTCAAACTGTCTGCCTACCTTATCTCTGATTTTTCTGTTTGATAAAGAGCATCTGTTGTCTTAATCCCTGCTGAGGGATGAAGCACATTATCCCGGGCCTCAGTTTGTCAAATTCTGACTCTGTTCTTGAAAAGGGTAATGGCTGAGCTGGAAAAAAATTATTAAATAAACAACAGACAGAAAAAAAATGTTTAGCATGAATACTTTCTGATTGTACATGGGCTAAAACCTGAGGTGCAGGTCTGGATTGTTTTCCCTCGATGACCTTTGTCAGAGGAGCTGATTAAACAGAAGGCAGAGAAGATGCGATAGGCAGAGTGTGCAATTTTTAAAAAAGATGAAGGCCATCTCTATAAATCTTATTACTGTCCAACTTTCACCTGTACAGCTGCCTGTAGAAAGGTTGGCAACAAACCAACAAGCCTACCAATCAGCTGCCATTGACAAACCCTTCAATATGACCTCTAACCCACCAAACTAGTAGTAGTAGTATTGTACATCTTAAAACTGAACAACCCTTTTTTGATGTGTGCTGCTCCTTGAAACATGACTTGACAGAAAAATATTTGGAGCGCTGCCAGTGTTGGAGCCCAGCGTGGCTAATTCTGCTTCAAATTTACTATGATCCCAATACACAACTGAAGACCTCACCAAGACCCTTCAAAGGCCAGTGTTTGTCTGATTCTGCACCTTGTCTCGAGGTCATCATCCAGTGTAAAGGTGGCTTAACATAAATTCCATTTTGTTGTGCCTCTTTGAGGTATTTAGGTTTAGTAACAGAGTCTTTTCAGGTTTCCTCTCGTACTTCGTAGTGGGTAACACAAAAGTCAGAAGCCTCGGTAAAAGGCAGGACAAAAGCTTTGCTTTCACTACCTGCACCACCAATCTGCAGTCAGATAAATGGAAGGAAAAACTCACCCTGTCATCAACTAATGGAGATTAACTCAGCGCACCTTCGAGAGTGTCCTTTTCCAGAAAATAAATGAGGAATTAACAGCTCCTTCAGACAAGGTTCGCTGTCATTGTAAATGTTAAGCTGAGTTTAATGCAGCCAGGTTGATACATTTTGCAGGTCTTAGAGCATTAAAAAGAGATTTAAACTAGCTTTGCTGATCAAACTGTAGGGAGTCTTTTGTTCTCTGGCCCATGATTTATTCAGAGACATTGCACTCGGACCGCTACTGTTTTCTCTCTCCGACATGTTGAGGCCCTGTGTTCGTCAGCGGGGGGTTCATTTGTGCGAGTTCCATTTGGCTCAGGCAGAGAAAGCTCTGTCAGGAGAGGAGAGGTGGGGGCGTTCAAATGGGATAAATAATATGTGTGCAGGTGACACGTATATCTATTGACCTCAAATGGCAGGAAATGGACTGAAGACACATTAATATTATTTTGAAAAAAAAAAATCTGTTCACCCCTTTGGAATGGAATAAATTTAAAAGAAGACATGCTCAGTGATTTGAAAATGACATTCAGTGTCAAATACCTAACCGATATACAGATCTAACCATACAGAATACAGATGGGTGAAAGAAAAGAGCTAGAACACTTGACCTCTAGAATGAAAAAAGATCTGATTCTGTTTTGCTTTGGGACTTTTCTTGGCATAGTTTGAGTTATTTGTACTCTTAGTACAGGTCACTCCAAATCAATGCAAAGTTTTCTGAATCATCACTTTTACCCTGCAATGAAATGTTTTTTTTTTTTTACCCTGATGGTTGTATTCTCTTTGGGTATGACCTCACCCAATACACCAGGGGTCACTGAATAATATTAAAAGATAAAAACAAGAGGAATCATGTTGTGAGACCTTTGAAATTGACAGAACTTAGGTATTTTTAAAAGGGCATTTTTAATCCAACATGCTTGATCATATTGTGTACAAATATAAGACTAAAACATCTTAATAATCTTAGCAGTATGGAGCCATTGGCAGTGGAGTGGTCATGATCAGATCAGATCTAGATCAGGAAGGCACCACAGGAACCAATCAATTTTGGACTGACCAGTGCAAAACAATTATTTTGTGTAATTTGTATTTTTTGGTCCTGCTATTGATTTTCATTTGTTGTAATTTTGAGAGGATTTGATGCACTTGTGGGTCATCCTGAGACCTCGAAAAGAAATAAAAAACTTACTGCTCTATTTTCATTTTTACAGTTTTTGTTCTCACAAAATGCATACTTGAAAATTGAAGTTTAGTTCTTCCTTTCATTTGTCACTTGTCACTACAGCTTTGGCCATTTTGCACTTGTTATGGTAAAGGTCTGCTTGTTGGACAAAACACCTGAATAATGGGAAGAGCAGGGCTGTTCAGCCAGCCATTTCAATATCCTGTATTGCATTTTAAACCTTTTAAACACTCCTCTGTGTCACATACAAAGTACATCACTCTCCTGTCGGTCTTCAACAGAATAAATGATGAAAGGTGACTCCTTTCTCTTGCCGTTTCAGTTATTACTCTTAGCCTGCCAGTGGGTTTGTGTAAACTGCAGTCGTCCTTGCTGATGTACTTTGCTTTTTGGTGTACAAACAAATGTGACAAATACCCCCAAGTCCAGAAGGGGCTATTATCTACTGCTTCTTATGCCGACCAGCATCTATCTTTATACCACCACATTATGTGTACTCACATCAAGCATTCTCAACTCGGGAATGATGAATGGCATTCAATACAAAATAGATGTGCTCTGATTTGGCAAGGACAAACAATGGGGTACTGGTTGGTAAATTCAAATCATTAAAGTTGTCCTGTGTTCATGCTGCATTACAATCTATCACACCTTGTGGGAGTCATTAATTATAAAAACGAAATGATTGGTATGGAAAACGACAATGTACACGATATCATACCTAAATACTAGCTGCACTTCACAGGCCCCTAACCAATTGAAATAGATTTTTTGCTGTTTGTTTGTTTTCACAATGGCAGTGCTGTGGCCATTTGCAGTCCTTATAACTACATTTAATAGGTCTATTTTAGCTCCTGCTTCAGAGTAGATGCTTTTTTTGTGTGTGTTTAATAGGAACTCTCCAGTGACGTATGTAATTGGTCCATACATAGTAAATGGCTGAGCAAGTTGAAAGCTTTTCCAGCGCCCACATTATTAAAACTGTATTAGTGCTGCTGAAGTTGAAGCTACTTATCTGTTGCAATTATCTGCCATGATACGCTCTTCTTTAAATGTTTGCAGCACAACGTAGACTAAGCTGTTAAATGGTTTTTGGTTCCTACAGTGCCTACGGAATGTATTTACCTCTTTGAATGATTTATCCTTTGATTGCTGTTATAAATCAGGCATGGTGAACATTATATATTAATATTTTGGGGAAAAAAAACTCTTCAGAGAAACAAAACTTATACAAAGTAATGCTAATTAAATTTTGTAATGGGAAATAAGCAGTGGTGGACACAGTTCAGCTAATCTGCCTTTTTTGCTAACTTTGAAAATGTTGGCAAAACGAATTAGCTTCCATTAAGTTCTGCCATGTTTAAGTTCAGTAAAAACTTGTGCAACACTTCTACTTTAATGCCATTTACCCTGAATTAAGTAAAAACTATTGCTTCTTACAGTGCTAGATCTGACAGACACCATATGTGGCATTTTTAGCAGCTTAACTTCAAACTATGAGCATCAAAATTAAAGAAAAAAAAACATTTAACAAAATTTAAATAGGGAATAAAATAATGTACGTGTAAAATATGGTAGAGAAAGTATTTGTTATTTGTTTAACCTGAAATAGTAATTATAAAAACATAAACCCAATCAAGATTTTTCTCTGAAAGGGATAAACTGAAATTATCACAAATTAGACAGCTATAACTCTGGTTTGATTGCTGATTTGCCACAAGTGATTCCACTCACCTACAAGGTAAACCAACAGAAAACTAACAACAGGTTTGCATCAGTCCCGTCAGTCATCAACTGGGAGGTGATGAAGACGAGTGAAACAGACTGAGTGCCTTCTCAGTGGTTAGCGTTAGCTTCCACACTTTTGTATTGGTTTAGCGATTTAGCATTAGCCAAATTAAGATTGTTGCTTAGTGGATTAGTGGTTTGTGAACCCTTTTGTCAAACTGTGCCCACCACTGGAAACAGGTTTGAGCCCAGGTTGTGATTTGGCTGCTGTAGCTCAGTGATCAGTTGTGCAGTCTTGTAATCTTGGGGCTGCAGGTTTCAGCACAGGTTGCCTCAAACAGGGCATCCGACCAAAAACAGGTGCCAAATCTTTAGGGCAAGTTTGCTTTCTGTGACAAATCTTGAAGAAGGAAGTAGATGAAAAAAGCAATAAAATAATTGGTTATTTATTCACCCTCTAGTGACTGTCCTAACACAACTGAGAGAAAATATACTAGTCGGGGGATTACAACCACCACAAACAGCATTTGACTAGTAGTGAAACATATGATAAGTGATTTTTGGAAGTTGCTCATATTTCTGGTCACAGACAACAAATTACATGGATATCAAATAGCTAATTGTTCATTTAAAAAAAGCATGTTTTTTAAAGATAACTAAATATGTCATTTGGTCTCATTGGTATATTTAGAAATACGTTTTTTTTTTATCCTCTCTCCCTTTGATCATCATGTTTTTCTGCCTCTCCTCCTGAGTGATACCGTGTCTTCTGCTTCTCTGCACAGGTTAACGGAAAGTTGAGACTGAGTTCAATCAATGGCCCGTATTACCAGACGAAGGACAGTGGTACCGACCCATTACTATGGCTGACCCACTTAAGGAGCAGGGGAGCCAAACAAAGTGGGTCTCTTGCCAGCATTTGAAAGCCATGTTTTTAGACTAAAACATTTATTTATTTAATTTTTTTTTTTTTTAATACAGAACCATTCGGTGATGGAAAAGATGAACGTCTGAAGCTTTGGCCAAAGGAAAATTATTCCTCTTCACTGGATCAGAATTCTTTTTAATACAAGGGGGCAGCCTTTTGCTTTCAAATTTAATGTAAACTATGGAAACTGCTATCAAGCTCTAATATGTGATGCAGTTTAAAAATGTTGAAATTAAGCATAAACTGATGAAAGAGGAACCTCCTAGATGAGTTATGTAATACTGTAAATGGCTGCTCTTGTTAGACATGACCTTTATATGGTGAATGTTTAGGGGAAAAAAACTGTATTAACGTGATAATGACGGACATCTGGGCTTTTATTGTGGCAGCTTATTTTGTTCATCCATCAAATATTCCTCTTTTATTTGTTTAGGCTGTTTTTGCAGTAATACATATTGCAAATTTACTAATATATAATTTGCTCAACAAGTATTATTTTTATTGTGCTATAATTAATTTCAGTAGACTCGACTGTGTTTGAGATAAAAACAAGTCCTCAAAGCTTCTTGGGTTTTATACACACACACACACACACACACACACACACACACACACACACACACGCAAACACACTCTTACTCTGCCAATAATGTAATTATGACAAATTGAACAAGATGAAAGACGGTAAAGTGATGTAACCAGGTCAAGTAAAGTTGAGCTGCACGCGTCAATTGGATGACAAGCTGGTACATGCTGGGGCTGTTGGCTGATGCTTCCCATCAAACACCTGATGGACACACACAAGTGGGATGTTGCCACAATGAGAACTGTTGACACTTGTGAGCTGATGAAGAAATTTCGACAAAGTGTGAAGATTTATTTAAGATGGCACAAGACACTTCCTGCTAGAAGGGATGCTGAAATATTAAGGCCCTGCTTTTTTTTTAACACATTGTTCTTGCATAATCCCGTTAATGTTTTTGATTTCACAATGAAAAAAAAAAAAAAACTTAAAGAAAACAAAAGAAAGGTAGGATTGCAACCTGATGAAAGGTGACAATCCTAAAGATCAGAATGGGAGGTGTTGAAACAGGGCTGTGCGTGAACATGTTTAAAAGAGCACGTTCTTGAGTGGAGGTGATATGTTTTGAAATGGAGGTTGTACTAGCAGGAGCATGCAACCTTACGCACATGCAGCAGAGAGAAAAAGTCCGACTTAATTCACAGATTAAAATCCAGTTTTGCTAACAGTAAATCCTAGCTGTCATGTTCATTTAGAATAGAATAAAATAGAACTACAATTATCTTTGTTGATCGACCTCTTTCTGAACAGCAATGTTTTGCTGCCTCTTATTAGCGAGGTTAATTGGTGTATTTTCCAAAGCAAACGCCACTAAAACAAGTGACATTTATTATAAGCTATGTGCAGGAAACTGTTTAATGACCAGCAGAATTGGACTTAAAGTACAGGAGAGGGTGTCATCCAATTTTAATTGCAGCTTCCATAGTTTGTATTAGGTGTGAAGCTCGGCTTACCTTTGGGGCATGTTCTATGAAACCAGTCCTTGTAAGTCATTCAGCGCGAAGCTGACTCATTCGCATGCTAATGTTATGGGTTAATATTTGTTTCTCTGATTTGCAATAACCCAGAGTCCACCTCGTCTAATAAGCCCAATGAATAATGCACAATGCTTATACAATGTTTAGAAATGCATATCTTTGTAGATGAAAATCCTGGCCAACCTTGGGCGAGTTAATGGGATAAGACTATTGTCTCTGGGGGAAATAAAAGAGGCTCGGGTAAATCCAGTAAATACCCAGACTCTCTAATATGAGAAGCTCAAAAGTTGACAACACAATCGAGACTATTAAGAAACAAATTAGAAGTACACTTTTTTTTGGCACAAAAAGTGCACTTGTAAGAAAAATAGATTGCTTATAAGTCAAAACAAGTAGCTCGTGTTGCCATTTTGTTTGGGTTCAGTAAGTGTTTTTCTGCCTTGTCTCAGCTGCTCAGTTTATCACTGACCCTCTTCTTTTTGTTCAAAGAACACCACGATGTGCTGAAATGAACACAAAGTACAGCAAGCTGGGAGCCAAACCATGAAATGCTTAATAAACATTTAAAGAGCACAGCTTAGTGACATTTTCTGTCTCGCTCATACATGATACCACGTAAAGGTTCATATAGCACATTGCTTGAAAAGAGCAATGGTTAAAACAGCCTTGCAAGTGCATACATGTCAACCCTTTCAAACGTTTACCTGTATCATGACCCTCAAAAATTTGTAATTTTCACAAAAAAAAAAAAATCTGTAGTAGTGCAGTGTTGAGGGTACAAGCGGACTGTCGGCCACGGGGACAGACAGAACGTGGGGCCAAGATAACAGCATCTGCAGCGCAAAAAGGCAGGAAGAAGGAGGATGAGGAGAGGTGGGGTGGGGAGCTTTTCTAGCAGCATAGGGGGTTGGGAAATGGTTATCTATTTTTTGTATTCATTGTTTTGTGTTTTTTATGTCTTACAAGCACTGAGATGTAAAATAAACTTGAAGCTGAGTTTTTTTTTTTTTAAATACATAAGATTTGAAAATAGCCTTGAGTGTGCCCTATACATCCATAATATGTCCATATACACTCACCGGCCACTTTATTAGGTACACCATGCTAGTAACGGGTTGGACCCCCTTTTGCCTTCAGAACTGCC
>JAUBOC010000082.1:755748-765973 GCA_032275365.1 Anablepsoides cearensis | reverse complement strand
TAGTTATAAGAAGGTGTAGTAACATTTTCTGAACTAAGTGTCACTACATAAAGTGTATTGGTGGCCATACTTGCTTAAGATTAACATCTTAGACAAGTGGGCTCTCCCTACATGTGGAAAACCAGTCAATAATTTGTCTCGTTCTAGTGCCCGTAATTTGGAACTTTTGATTGGTTTTCACCACTTTAGCACTCAGGAAAACATGAGCAGAGCGTATAAAAAAGGATAACTGGAAAAACCAAGTTAGTGTTTTCCATAGTCGAGAAAACTCCAGTCTTATTTTCGGAGCAGTGATTCCTGAGCTCCGAGCCTGAACAGAAGCAGATACGTGTCTTCGGTGAAGTTTTGAGTAAAATATCATGGATTTACTGAATCACTGCACATTGGCACCGGTTTGCACTGCTTTCACTCTCTCAACATAAATACTTTTTTTTCCTAATAACATGTGAGTCACAATGAGTCAGGATTTAAGGGGATTTGCCAGAACTTAGTCTGCATCTTCTCAAACATAATGAAGCCTTCAGCTGGAGTTCCAGCCGTATGACAGTTACACCTTTACTGGGTGACCCCAGGGTGGACGCTTTTCCAGACGGGCTTATAATGACGCCTGATTGAAAATGTGGAAAGTGACACCTTTATTATGGGGATATTTTTTTTTCTAGTTAGAATCTAATAAATGTTAGGTTTTGTTTTTTTTTTTCTTTTTTAGCGCATGCCTGCTGAAGGCATCAGTGCATCACAAGCAGAAAATGTTTTTGCTTATGTGAGTGTGTGTACATGTTTATTACCCAAATATCTCATGAACCCATGGATTTTCAACTGATACAGCCAACTGATATTCAAAGTAATAATCACCGGAGGTACCGCTACAACTAATAAATAAGTGTACAGCGCTTTGGGGTCCGGAGGGACTTGATAAAGCGCTATATAAGTTCAGTCCATTTACCATTTACCATTTACCATAAACTTTTAGAGCCAACTCATTTCAAGATGCCACCACTATGGAGAACTAAAACTGACAAAATTCTAATTAAAAGCAGAAATATATAAATGGCCCAATAAATAAACACACTAAATGCACCAATTAAGTTAAGGAAAACCTTACCACCTGTTTTATAATTTAATTTATATTAAATTCATATTTATTTATGAGGCTCAGTTTCAACAAATTATATACTGTAAGGTTTAGGCGAGAGCACAGGCAGAATAAGATTTATTATCAAACAAGACACTGGCAAGGCAACTCAAAAACTCACTTGGCTTTGCTCAGGAGAAAACACAAAGACACATGGACACCACACAGGCTGAGCGAACAGCACAATGATCCGACGAGACACAGAGGAAAGGACACAGTATATAAAGACAAAACAATGAGACAACGAGAAACACCTGGAGGAGACACAAGAGGAAACAGGTGAGCGTGGGCGGGGCTGGAGGCAAGACAGTAGGGCAGAGGGGAACATAGAAACACTAGAAAGAAACCAAGACAGAGAAACAAAGACTGTGATTCCAAAAATACATATTTTTTGTTTTTCTTTTTACTTGTAGATGCATGTTTTATTTCCATGTGTTGTTTTTTGTTTTGTTTTTTTCATTCTTTTTTTTTTACATTTTTCTGTCTCCTATTTTTACTTTATTAAATTCTGCCTCGTTATGCAAACAAGGTGGGCTGCTCCTCTTAGAACAGCTCCTCTGCTATTGGTCAACAGACAGGAAGGAGCGGAATCCATGTGCAGATTGACAAATGCATCTACAAGTTAAAGGAACAAACATATATTTATTTAAAAAAAAAGTAAAATTTAAGTTGTGCACTAAAATATATATTTTTTTAATTATTGGTGCATTTTAAGTGTATTTACTATTTTTATTTTATTTTATTGGGCCATTTATATATTTCTGCTTTTAATATGAATTATGTCAGTTTCTGTCCTCCATACAACACAGCCAATCAACTTTAGAAAACACAAAAGAGGCTGTAATGTCAGTTTAAAATATGGTGTGGTAGTAGCTGAGGGTCATTCCTAACACATATTCCAAGTGTTACTTATTGCACACGATCTTAGCCTAAAACTTTAACCCTTTGTATGTTAGCAGGACAGCTCATGAAACCAATCATCAGATGAGCATCTGCAACTGATTAACATTTGGAGTTAAATCAATTCAAGATGGCTGCCACAGCTAATCACCATTTCCTGACACAAAAGTGAATCTAACTTTCCAGATATTGAGCTAAAATATGATTTAGTTATAGTCAAGTTCTTCACAACACATATTTTATTCTGACATCTCACAATATCAGAAGAGGTCATGCTTAATGTCGACGTAACAAGTCATGGAAGTGGGCAGGTGACATGCATTCCTCTACAGCAAGCTAGACTTTATTTATCTTTCATTGATTCAAATAAAAAAAAAGCAGGCCGGTCAGAAATGTCATGGCGGTAATTAGGGAAGGTGTCAGGGCTGCTGCGTCCATTCAAGCCAAACCTTTTGAATTCTGTGTGTGCACGCGGGTGTGTGAGCAACATTGTTTATGTTTCACTTATCTGTGGCAGATGTTAGCTGAGTGAAATTGAATTCCTGGCACTGAGAGGGAAGAGATCACGCCGCGCATCCTCTTTTATGTCTGGGGACAGGATTTCTCCTGGCCGGCCTTGATCCCTTGATTGTGTGCGCCCTGGAAGGCTGTCGGTGAATGACGACGAAGGTCAGGGGGGTGAAACGGGCTCCTTTTCCTGAGTTGCGGGGGCCAAGGAGCCAGTCTGTTGGTTTGACTCCAAACAGAGCAGAAACGAGGCAAACGGGCTGATTATGTGAGCGGCAGTGCAAATCAGCTGTTTTGATTCTTTTGTCGGTAACAGCAATAACTGGTGAGTTAGATGTTTCAGCAGCTCGCTCGACGTAAAACACAGCAACGCTCACTTCATGGTTTCATATTTCGGCCCCCCCCCCCCCCCCAGCATTATCAGGCTGGACTTGTAAATCTTCCTGAAAGATAAATCCTGCAGAGATAAAATGTAGTCAGTCATCTTTATTGGATTTCTCAGACTAGTGCGAAAACTGTGAGATGAAATCGCTGCTCGCAAATAAAAACATGGCAGAGCAACCACCCCCCCACCCCCCTCCCTCGAGTGAAAGACTTTGCTCCTGAGCTGAATGGCGCACATTTATCTGGGGGCCTCGGAGCCGCTGTTTTCTGCTGCAGCTGAGCATTTCCCAAGAAATTGTTACTTAGATGATGCAGCATCACTTTACTGTAAAACCAAGTAGGGTGTGTGTGTGTGTGTGTGTGTGTAGGGGGGGGATAAGGAGAGCAATTTGATGTCATTTGCTGTGAGGCCAGTCTCATGTGTAGGCGCTCTGTTTCCTCTTGTTTACCCCGAGCTGTTTCTCAACCCTGGATAACAACCCTGAACAAACATGACTATCAGCTGATGCTGCAGAGGTCTCCACGAGCATGAGCAGATGACACTCATTACCAGCACAGGGGCAGGGAGACGTCGAGGCAGCAGCTGAACAACAACAACACCTCCTTGGCTTCGTTATGCCTGATTGAAATAACAATTTGCTTCCCTCAGAGAAAGTTGAGACTTAGGCAAATAAATACAATAAAATACAATAATGGAAATAACAGAAACTGGAACAACGTTAAAGTACAAAGTAAACAAAAGGAACAAAATTATGTTGTGTTTTCTTCTTTTTTTTTTTTTTTTGGTTATCCTACAGATTTTTTGCATCCACTTTCTCTTAAGTTTCTCTGGTTAAACCTGTCATTTTTGTGCTCACTGTCTAGCTGCTGCAAAACATTCCACTGAAATATGATGTAAGAGCAAGTAAAACCAGAACATTTCCAGAGAAACGTTGAAGGCTGCCAATACAGCGACTGTAATCCAACTGGGAGTTACTTGTAATATCTAAGATGACCAAACGCCAAGGTTTTGATGTATAAACTGTATAAGAAGTATGAAAAGAAACAAAAAATAATAATAATGTTTAAGCTGACAGTTACGTCTTAAGGTCACCATACAAAAACACACACCTGTGTCAGTCACTTCCTGGCAGCATTCTCTGTAAATCAGACAGAAAATTAGAACAAATATTTAGCCTCAAACTAAAAATGGCTATATTGAAAAAAAGGCCTTGTTAGTGAGTGTCTGATTGTCACACATGTTTGCAGTGTTTTATGTAAGAGATGTGATAAGTAAAAAAAAAAAAACCCTACCTGTTTAGAAGAGAAAAGTCGGAGCTCAGATATAATGGAAGTCAATGAGTGTTTGGATGTACACACTCAAGACTCTGAGGGTATTTGAGAGGAAAACTTTAGGTCCTATAGTAGTGACAGGTACGCTGATGAAAGACTGGCGAAACTACTTTCTGATGTGTAAACACTATTAAAAGTTTTATGTTTGCAGAAACAAGAATAGTTTTTTTGGAAAGATATTGAGCAGTTTATGTTATGGTGAATGATCAAAATGGAAGTACATATACTGTACATTAAACTCAACTTTCAGTGACCTGTTTAAGCTTTCAATGTTTTCATTTTGAACTAACCTTAAGCTACGTGCTCCAAAGAGGCTTTACTCACTTCCATTTATATGAACATTTCTCACTTATCACTTTTTTAAAAATCTTTTGTTAATCATTTATTTTTTCCAGTTTTGAAAATGACAGCACATATTTCCTGATTGAAATTCTCGTGTTTTTTTTTTTTTTATTTAATTTTTTTTATTGGTATTTGCAAAACGGCAGTTTGTGAATATAAATCAAATTTTTTGACAAAAACAAAAAATGAACGGCCAAATAACAGTAATAAGAGCTCTTCCGTGCTGATGGTTAGGCAACCTTAATAACCTGGATGAGTCTGCCGTGAGAGAGGGTTACAGTTGCTGAAGCCCCATATGTTCTACATGAAAATCAATAGAAAAAGGTATTAAAAATCAATGCATGATAAGCTGGTTATCTGCTGAACTGATGTAGATCCAGCTTGTACCTATAAGAAGGTCGGTGTAACCAACAGACTGCTCTGAATTGATAGACTCCCTGTTTTCATTAGGGATCACGTCTGTAAAGTTTAAAGGTATGTTCCGTCACTGTAAAACCTTGGCTTTTTTTCCCTGACATCAAAATAATGTATGTAAATAGTCCAATAAAGGAACATTGCATTTAGCAGTCCAGTCATGTAACATAGTGGTGGGGGTGCAAAGTCGAATATTGACGTCTAAACCTCCCATGTGTTTTCTTGTTAACTGGAGACCATGCAAAAAGAAAGTAACACATTTTTCTGCCACATTGGCTGCTGTTGAGTCGAGTACAAAGGAAATATTTGCAAATGTGATGAGATTATGTCCTGTTGTTAGAACCTTAATTCTGCTATTATAATAAACTTTAGCACATTTATGGGAGCTTATTTTATGTGGTGCATGTCTTAATCCTCTTCCTTTTTTTTTTTTTTTTTTGCATTTCCATAAGACATAAACCCTGATATGTACGCCTAATAAAAGCCCAAATCTTTAATGGGGAAGAAAAAGAAATGTTCTGTCATTTGCAAGAGGTGCCACAGTGAGCGAACTTGCATGAAAGATTTGGCAGTTGTAGTCTGGATGATCTTCCTGACACAACCTGGGCTTGAACCTGCAGCCACAGGTTTACAAGGCCGCTGCACTGGCCAGTCTGGCTAGTCACTTTATACGGACTGTAGTGATTGCATTGTTTTATAACTGGAATGAAATTATGGTAAATATGTTTTAATCTGAACATTATTTTACATTCAGTTACCTGAGATGACATTTTTTTGTGAAATGTCATTAAATATAAATCTCGCAAACTGTATTTTTTTTAGAGTTGTTTGGTGATTTTTATGTTTTCTGTCTATAACGCTTGACTTTTTCTTTGGTTCTGTTTTCTTATGTTCCTTTATGCCAGTGGTTCCCAACCTTGGGGGGAGGGAGGCATAGAGCGCATTGGTGGGCCCAAAAACTTGTCTGTTAAGAGGTTGTAGAAATATCAATTTATTTTTTGTATATAAAAATCACCAAAACAAGTCCATTTCAATAATTAAAACTCTGTAAAACTCAGTTTTAGCTAATGACTTTGTGCTTTAAAATTTTGATAAAGATATAATGATTGAACAAGTAGCAAGGGATTGGGGGAAAATAGAATGTAAACCACTGTTCTTTGCCACCAGTCACTTATCTCAAATGACTGTTCCAGTTAGTTTGTCATATCCTTCTCTACCTGCCCTGTGTTTACCAGTCACAGCTGCACGCACTCCACTCATTAGCCTCAGTCTATTTAATCCTCTAGTTCTCATTTCTTTTTCAGTTGCGTGTTGTGATTTTCATGCCCCATCCGGTCCTCTTTGTGCTCCCTTTGTGTTTCATTGGAATTGGGATCCTTATACCTAAAGTGTTCACCTGACTGAACAATGGTCAGGTACTATTTGAATGAGGATGGAGGAGATTTGTGACTTTTTATTTTACGTTAACAGGGGAGGGGACTAGAATTCATGCATACACTTCATAATATGCAAATAGCATGAATTAACTCATAAACAGTCTGTTTTTATAGAGACTGTAAACCTTATTGCCAAGTTGTGAGCAGTGCTTTAACGGTGTGCTACACAATCACTCATTCATGAAAATTCACACAAGCTGCAGTGCAAAAGGGATCTCCTGCCACTCAGAGCAAACGTCACTGTTTTGCCCAAGGACTGTTTGACATGTGGAGAGGGATTAAATTTTCCTGCCAAACCTCTATCATCCTTGAACGACCCACTCTAAAACCAGAACCATACCCATATTTTTACCTGTGTGTCATCTTTCCACGATGGCTAGTTGCACCTGCAATTACTTGGGTATCATACCCAAGTATGAGCACCAAATGGTCACTTTGAGAACACAGATGTTTTCCTTTTTTTGGTGTTTTTTTGAAAGAAAATTGGACATATTCTTGTTGTGGGTAAGGCCGACCTGATGATGACACGAGATTAACACCAAAATTTAAACAACATGTACCACAAAACACAAAAAGAGTGATAATCTGTCTTTATTCCCAACACACTGTGCAATCCACAAACAGTAGATTTAAGCCAAATTAAAGACATACTGAATTCAACCACAATTAGTAAAGAGTTTTGTCATTTTTGAACTGTGCTATCTGGCTTTCTATCGTTATTTTTTAAGAAAAGCATTGTTTGAACTACAGTTGTTGCCCACGGCAAGAGTTATAAGAACAAAAGAGGATCTGTTTTGACATACTAAGGATATTTATTACTTGGAAGATGTTCTGAATGTCAATTTCTACTTTGACTAACATTTTCAAAGCAGTAATTTCTTCATCTTTGAGTGGTGAGGCTTCAGTAAACAATCCCTGTTTGTCTACCAAAGAGATTGAACAACAAATCAAGGGTAAAACTGCACAAGTCATGCCTCTCTACCCCTATTTAAACACCAAACTCCTGTCTGTACTTATTTTATTGCTGTCACCATCTGATATACAACTGTGTTGACCACGAATAATCTTCAGACTAATTCCCTGCTAAAGTGCACTCAGACTGTGTGGGTGCGTGGTCTTTAACCGTAAATACGGCCATACAGTAGTTATCTGCCCTTCAATACAGATAATAGGTCCCTGAATGGAATAAAAACAGTTGGTGTTCTCCCAACATCTACCGGCCAGTTAATAAATAAAATCCCTTTACTGTAATAATTCATCCTATATATCTTGTCTCTGAATCGTAGAGCAGACCGCTCCTGAAAATGGCATCGGCATGAAGGTGCCCTTCAGTTGCCTGAAGGAAACGCAAATTCTGTATGTTAAGGGAGGACCACCAGAACTAAGCACGTTATAGCTTCAATTTGGTCCCTTGTAGCATGAAGTTGACTCCTTTATCTAAACCACAGATTGAATTGAAGTAGCTGAAGGAGTTTGTGTTAAGCAGCGTTATCATTCACAGCTACCCTTTAAGGGGAGGGGGGGAGGGGTATCTCTGCTTTTAAATACAGATAATGGGAGCGAGGAAGGCATTATTAAGAGCAGTGTGAGGAGAAAATGGGTGGTGCCATCAGTCAAAAAAGACATTAAGGATTGAGATCAATCCTGTTATATAGGGGAGCGTATGCACAATGTGGCTGATCTCCATATTCATATGTGTAACTCTGTGCTGTGTCATTAATATTCCCCAAGATGGTCCATAAACTCAATGGTGGAGCAATAGAAATTCAATATGAGTGAGAGGATGGTGTAAGGCCCTAAAATATGTGGGGGTTTTGATTAGGGTACATGGATGGTAAAAGTGGATAAGGAGAAGATATAAAAGCAGCCACACATCTGCATCCCCACAGGAGAGCTTTTTTGGAGTGAAAGATGAATATGGATTCCCATTAGAAAGCGAATAGTTCATATCCAGGTGATTTGTTACAAGGTATCAGCAACTCAAATCCCCACCCCCGCCCCCCAACGTAGTCGTTCTTTTGCCGGAGTCATTTGCGGAACGAGATTCCTCCAGACACCCCAGATTAAAATGCAGCGGAATGAAGTGGCAGGTGGCAATCACTCCCCCACTAAAAGCTCCCCTCATCCCTCCCTCCTCCCTGCTCCCAACTCTTACCTTATTGAAGTTTGAAAAAAAAAGAAGGAAAAAAAATCTACCTCAGAGAGGATCTCAGTTAGTGCAGCAAGATTTCAGGAACATCGGTCACAACCTGATGCTAATGACGTCTGATAAAAGGATCGGGGATGAGCGCGCCTGATGAAACTGCTTGCAGGTGCCCGAAGCGAGCATCAACAATGAGGCTCCATAAATAATAACCAGCCACTGCTTGAGCAGTTTGTGACAAATGCTCAGCGGCGTGCCCCGACGTGGCTTGGTTTAGGGTAACGATGTTCACCTGGAGGAAGCAGCTTGGGTCGTATTTTGGGTTGAGAGCGAACGAAGCTCCCCGAGCACAGGATGCATTGACCCCGTTTCTCGAAATAGAGCCATTAAAAAACAAGAGTGCTGAATGCGCCTGGTCGGTTTTATCAAACTTTTTTTTTTTCTTCCTCAAACTTCCCCATGAGTGCTATCTGCTGCATCATTACATACACAGCGTCAGCTCTTTGCTGAATGGTGGGCCAAGGTTGGCGTGTTTGCACAAGGAGGAGATACTCTGAGGCCAAAAGTTTATCACGGCTAAAGAAAAAGCCCCATTCAGCCCGACCCCCCCACGGGAGGACAATGGGATGAAAACGGAGGCTGCAAACAAACAGCGCTGCTGACCTCAGTCACAATACTTTATACATCCATATCACTTCATATCGCTTCTGTTTTCATACTAAATCAATAGGAGCCCTATAGAAAAGCTGACTTGAAATTAGCTGGGAAAGTAATGACAAAAAATATCAATAGGTGTAGATAATGTGGTTGCAAATGTCTTTATTGCCATGCCTGCCATGGAAAGCCATTATCATTTTACTGCTGAATTCCCTAACCAATTGTAATTGCAATATTATAGCATTTGCAGTTGTGATATTTTTACTGAGGCAGCGTCTATGTTTCCAATGAGTGCAGTGAGTAAATGGTGTAATTTCCCTAGAGCACCCTGTACATCTTGACAAGTAGATGTTCAAGTTGTGGTTAAATATAAATTTTGTAAAAAGAGGTAAGTTTACTCATCCTTGTCTTCCTTTTGGTGAAGTCTTTTTTTAGCCATCTGGGGTACAGTGAGTTCCTGAACTCACATGCAAATCGCTCTCCTTCCACTCCTTAAATGGTGTTTAAGGGAATTTCTTCCTTAGCTGTTGCTGTTGGCGAAAAAAAATCAAAACATTTGCATTGGAATTACTTAAATAAATTGTGAAGACCAATTTTTGAAACTCACCTATTTTGAGTTTCATTTAAATCTGCCCAGGGGTTTAAGACATGCTTTGCTAACAGCGAATGCTAAAGTTTTAAGCAAAGCTTGTGCATAACGTATAACACCCAAGTATGTGTTGAGGATGATGCTCAGCTACTACCACATCAAATTTTAGCTTAGTATTAGTGATGTTCAGTACTACCGATTTCCTTTCCGATTTGATGCTAAGTATTGGAGATACCGATCAAATATGGATACTTTGTCAAATGTGCCTAAATCTAAAAAAATGTATTTCAAATCATAGCTCCATAAGGGTAAGGGTAGTGCCTCCTCATGATGTCTTCATGAAGATGATCCTTGTTCTGTACAGGGGTCTGTGGCTGAATGACCCA
>JAUBOC010000082.1:712682-724157 GCA_032275365.1 Anablepsoides cearensis | reverse complement strand
AGAGAGAGAGAGAGAGAGAGAGAGAGAGAGAGAGAGACGGAGGGGGGGGGTTCACATGGGAGATAAAAGAACTTGAAAACAGATTGAGTTTCACCATGGGAAAGGGGTGAATGGGCGGGGAGAACAGGGGGCGGGCTGCCGGGTTCGGAAGGCCTTGAATGGTCATTTGAATGTTTTTGTATTTGCAATTAGTGGCGTGACATCCCTTGTTGTGGCTTTTATGTTTCGTGTTCATTTTTAAATATCCACCAAGCAGCCACCCCTGTTGGCGTTCTCGGCGTGCTTCAGGTTGCATGAAAACTAAGCCAACAGGTTCGGTGGAATTTGAGTCTGAAGTGGATTGTCAGCACCGATGTTGTCATCAGCCCACCCAGCCCTCCAGGCTGGTTGATTTGAATAATAACAGAAACCTTAGTTGGAAGAAAAAAAAAATAAATTTTTTTTGTTGTAATGTTATTTTTTTGTGTTCCATTCATTGGGTCTTGTGTCTGCTCTTCAGGTGAAAAACCGTACAGGTGTTCGTGGGAAGGCTGCGAGTGGCGCTTTGCACGGAGCGACGAGTTGACCAGACATTTCAGGAAGCACACCGGGGCCAAGCCATTTAAATGCAATCACTGTGACAGGTAAGCTGTTAAATAATACTGCTGCTCTCTTTTTTTTTTTTTTTTTCCTTCTTGTGAGTCATCCAAGTCACGGTGCAGATCTGTACAGATTAGACGCATTGTTGCACTTCACTCAAGCAGCCAAAAAATTTGAGCTTGATGAGGCTAAGATAAGTTAAGTCGCTTAAGCTACCAGTGACTATAGGAGGAGGAAATCTGCTCATTTCTAATTTCTCTATAACTAAATCTCATCCTTCGTTGGGTCTGTGACTGACCTCCTTCGTCCTCTGTGTCCCCAGATGCTTCTCCAGGTCTGACCATCTGGCTCTTCACATGAAGAGGCACATCTAAAAGCAGGGCAGACACCACAACCAAGCAACACAACAGAGGGGGAAATCCTTTTTTCTCTTATTCTTTTTTTTTTCTTCTTTTTTTTTTTTTTTCTTAAAGTGGAAAGAAAAAAAAAACAAATGCCATCTCCCGACCGACCAGTCTCTCGGTTGAACTGTCCCAGAGCAGAGTGGCGGGAGTGTGTTCCAGCCAAAGCATGCCGTTTTGCACCATACTGAAAACCCAGTGCCTCCGGGACCCGTCCTTTTATGGAGAGGGGCGCTCTGAAGGTTGACTGTTGCAACAAGAGGACAAAAAAAATCATCAATCGGGTGGGAAAGGAAAGAAATGTTTTTAATTAAAAAAAAAACAACACAAAAAAGACAAAAAAAAAAAAAACAAAAAAACAAAGGACAAAAGCTTAGAGAGTGAATGGATCGTACGTATGGTGCATGATGTTTTGGGGACATTTCCTGGACAGCAGATACACTGGTACTTTACAAACCTGTCTGAAGTAAGCATGTGTGCACTGTGAATGTCTGAGATTGGCTGACTGGCCCCCACCCCCCCCCACCGGGAGGAGACATGAAGGGAGGAGTGGGATGAAGAGGTGGATTGGTGCGGGGCTGGTACCAATGTTGCTGTGGACCGAGTGGGTTTCTGAGGGGGAAACATTCCTGCTGTGTTTTCCCCTGTGGCAGTGTGAGGATGAGTCTGGCACCCAGACTCTGAAATGGAGGGGGGGGAACGCTCGGGTCAGACCAAAGTGGGAGAGAGACATGTCACCTTCTGGTCTGTGACCCAGGGGTTGAGACCCCCCTCCTTCCATCAGGTCACTATATGACAGAAGCTTCGTTTGGTGTTTTTTATTTTATTTTTTTATTTTTTTGGTGCAGCTACTAAATGTGCAATGTGTTATGTAGCCTGGTTTATAATTTTTTTCTTACAAGCTACAAAGCCCATTTTGTAGTCCCGACTGTATAAGCTGTGTGCTTAGGGGTATAACACGACTATACTATAACTTCGATATCATAGACAGGTGTTGCATGGTTCTAGGGTTTGTTCATTTCCACTGTAATCAGGACTGCAAATAGTTTCAATAAAAGTGCAGCTAAAACGGTTAAATGTTACAATGTTGTACATAAAGCCTTGTTGATTTCTTCGATTTTCACATTTTCATCCATTTCTTTCGTTCTGGTTTCTATTGATGTGTACACTACTCCAAGTATTTTTTTTTAAACAAATGGTTTTTTGTTTTGATTTTTTAATTTTTTTATCCGTGCAATTCTAACAATGTTGAAGTACTTATGCCGAGCCACTAGGTGGCAATAATGTCCACGTTAGCATCGATATTCAGAGAAAGAGAGAACGTTCTTAACTTGGCTCAAAGAATGTCCAAAAACAATTGTAGCTTTTTATTTTTGAACACGGTTTACAGTTTCCTCTCCGTTTTTTTAACCATTTCATCACACAATCAAAGTGTAATGTCAACAGAAACAGGATAAAGAAATACGTGGGAAGAAAAACGGAGAGAACTGCTTTGTTGTTGTTTTGGTTTCTGGGGCACAAAGTGATGGTGACCGTGCACAAAATGGACTGAATTGTCATTAAATCTGGAAAACCTCCAGTATTTTGAATCCAATCATAGTTTAAACAAAAATTCCACTTTGGAAAACTGTTTGAATAAAACAACCTGTTTGTGCTTCAAAGACGCAAACTGAGCAGAAAGTCTCAGTTTTTGAAAATATCTGGAGTAGTGTAGATTCATTCTTTGAATGCCTTGAGGACTAATTTTTATTTGCATATTTTTAATTGTGTACTTACTTTGTATCTAATAATGCACTGTTGACCTTAATGGTGCCTTATGCAAGTGGCTCAACCCCCTGTGGTAGCTGAGGAGCGCCCCCCCCTGCCCCGGGGAAGTCATGTTTGTTGTCCGGGTGATTTGACAAGCTCCATCAAGGCTCAATTACACCCAGTCTCCTTCTGCGATAGTGACATAATCTGACTGTGTTAGAAAATTAAGACGTGTTCGCAAAAATACAGACTCTCAGTTGACTGCCTTTCTTTGGTTTTGTGTGATTCTTCATCGAGTTTGAATTAAGTCTTGTGTATATACGACAAAATCTGTATGAGAGCACTTAAACACATTTATCAAGCGGGTTTAATCCTGTGTCGAATGTGGTGCAGTCTTATGTCACGCAGCACAAAAATGACTAAGAAATACAGTGGTGGTCTTTTATCTACGGTGTCCTTTCCCCGCCGATATCACCCTCCCCCTGCAAGTGGGACTGAAGAAAAAGCTAAAGATTTATTGTAATTAACAGGCTGCAGTCGGACAGGCCTCGCCTTGTACTGCCTCTCAGTAATGAATTGCTAAAGGCTTTGTTGGCATGGAATCTGTCACAGACTGCTGACTGTGTAGGTTGGTTATTGACCTGTCTGGAGCGCGTTGTTTTAGCCAAGCTGCAACAGTATTATGGAAACCACAAGCGACTGGGTGGGGGCGGGGGCTCATCGAGCATCGACAGCGCGTATTGAAATTTTGATTTAAAGAAGGAAAAACAATGGAAAGTAAGAACTGCATCTTCGTTATCGAGGATGAATTGTGGACGAAAATCAGAGCCCGAAACAACGGCGGGGATTAAAGTTATTAGCACTTGAGGAGAAAGTGATCTTCGCCTCCCACCCCAGGTTGGCGACCTCGCTGTAGGAATCCGATGTTGCAGCAAGTCGCGCCGTGCCCACCCCCCCACCCCCCTCGATGTATGGATTTCAGATGAGCGAGCGCAGGTGGCAAAATGAGTACAAGCTTGAAACTGCTTATTGCAGTGGATTTGGGAGAGCTGGCGATGCCTCTCATGGGCAAAGAGCAGCAACAGCAGCATCCATTCTTAGAAGAAAAAAAAAAAAAGCAGCAGCCGATACTCTTCAAGTGATAATTGAGCCTTGATTTAGCTCCGTTTTTTGTTTTTCCTCACATCTTTTACACTTTTCCATCATCTCTTTCATCTCACCACCTCAGCTGTTCTCTCACACACACACACACACACTGCTCTTTGTTCTCAACTGAATCTTTGTACAACAAAAAAAAAGAAAAACTTTTGTAAAATTGTTATGTTTATGCTTTCTGAAATTTTTATTTGAAATTGTTTTGCAAAATTGTTATATTTCTGTATGAATGTATTTTTTATTGGAATAATAAGAAATTCTTATCTGACGTTGGCTCGCTTCCTTTTGTGTCATTAGGTAACTCCTAGTTTTATTATCGTAAAATGTTTTTTTCTTCTTCTCTCCGGTTAGACGTAAACAAATGCTTCTCATTCTGCGTTCGGCACTTTGAGAAAATTAGACACACAGATATGGTATGTGTGGGCAAAATTAGTCATCAGTTCAAAAATGTTGATGTTGCACCTGCCAGAAACTTTTTTTTGTGCTCCTCCGGCACTTTTCAACGTCCCGGAGAAGTTTCCCGTGTCTTCTGCGGAGGTCTAAACATTAAAAAATATATATTTTAAAAATCAGCTTGCTTACTTCTCAGAACAAGCTATTTCTCATCAAAGCAGCATAAATAATTTATCTCCATCTCTTACAGCCTGTGGCATTCAGTTTTAGAGTCGCTTTTATTCATTTTGTTAGATAATTATTCGACACAGACGATACAGAACAGTGGATAAACCAAATTGGCTGGTTTAAATCTAACCAAAATAATAAGGTAGTGAACAAAAAGAAAACTCCTTATGTGTATTAATGGTAATGACCTCAAATGGGCAGGCAACTTATTATGTCTGATTTCCAGTAAAAGCCTGGTGCTTTCTAAACAAAGCTTTCCCTCCTCCTCGGTAATTAAGCCTCGCAGCCTCAGAGTGTTGGAAAGTGTTGTTTTTGTGCCTGAAATGCTGAAGCTCCTTGATCTCCCCAAACTGCTGCCCTGTTTGATTTTAGTCAACATCTCAGCAGCTGTGCATAAGACTCCAGAACAACCACACCAGAGCTGCATGATAAAACCCTAAAAGTCTTGTTTTTGAACCCTTATCTTTGTAACAACATGAGGAGAACCCCCTCTTAAGAAGTGGGCCATCTTGGGTAAAGTTTCCCATAAATCTGGTACTTGGATGACATTTTTCCTTTGATGTATCCGGAACTAACATCCAACTTATTCTTTCCCACATTGATACTGTAACAGGGACCCAAACCAAAAAGATTACTGGAAACAATCCATTATTTGGAGATGTCTCAGGGGATGAAGATGCACGCTGTAACGACAGTACTTCCAGCTGTACTCTCCATGATTTAAAAAAACTACAATTCATTATTTTTTATTTGAAAACTCCAAGCATTAGTCACCGGGGACGTGTCACAACCTAAAGTTAATACTTGAAAGAATGGTGGAAAATTCATTGGGGTGGGCTGTGCCACCCCCAAGGGTTTTGTTAATTTCTCTAAACCCTATTCTCAGCTCGGCAAAACATCTTCCTAATAAAAAGTCAAAATAATATGACTGTGTTGCAATTGTTCGCTGTTCTAAAATTCTAAAATCTTTGTGGAACTTTGTTCTGTGTACCGAACATGGTGCGAAAGAAGGGTTGTAACCAAATTGATTCATTTTACTGTAACTGAAAGATGAAATAAAACTCCCACATTTAGTAAAATGACAGCTTTTGGTGTCCTCTAAAACGCTTGTGCTCACATTTCTACCAAAGAAAGAAAAAATGGAATGAAAAACAGATTTGTTCACAACCTTGTTTTTGTCAATATATTAACAATAAATGTTACAACTGATAAAGGAAATTCTATGAAAGTGTTTATTTTGTTATGGTTAAAACCCAACGCTAAAGGTAGAAAATGGAAATGAGCCAATTATTTTTATTGTTTTCGACAGAACATAATGTATCTACTAAATCACATATTTCTGAATTGCGATTGAAATATATTTATTTAAAAAGCGACAATGTTTAATAATCAACATTTGAATATTGGAGTTAGCAAAATTCTAATTTTCACTGGAAGTCACTTTGCCTGAAAATAATATTAGAGCAATAAAAATAAATTAGAATACCATAAAATAAATAAACAAATATGAGTTATATAAATGTTAAAATGCCTTTCTCAACGGAATTCAACTAAACCACGTTTCAGTTTCAATTAGGGAAAACCAGTTGTAAATATTATTGTTATGCTCATCAGGCTAATTTTAACTCTGTAGCAACATGTTTTCTAAAAAAGGATGATAGAGGTACTTTCCAAACCTTTTATGGGGAAGCTACACTAGCCATGTTGGATTTTGAGGTTATGAGTATCTGACAATGGTAGACCAAAATTTCAAGCATTGACTCCAAAAGTAAAGTTGTAGATTTAGATCCAATGATTTAATTCTGGGAAATTCATTACAATGAGACGTTTGGCAAACAAACAGTGTTGACTTAATACCAAAGTGCCAAAGTTTTAGGCAAACATATTGCATTGTGTGGATTAGAATATCACCACATTTTACCTGTAACTGTCAAATTAGTTGTAACTATTGTTGTGGCAGCCAGCTTAAATTGAAGTGACGTCAGAAGATACATTTCTTTTATCCATCTGGTTATTAATGGAATATTTTGCTAACAAACAGTGAGTGGTTAAGTCTGTATGGTTAACCATGCAGACAGTCATTTTGGGGTTGGCTAGGGTCAGCTAGCTGTGGTAGCCCTCTTGAATTAGATTGAGTTGTAAATGTTTATTCAATAATTATTTTCTGAAAGTTTCATTAAAATCCATCCAGCAGTTTATGTAAACGTGCAAAACCATCATTTTTTTTGTCAGGCAAATGTCATGTTCTAAATTAGATTTTGATTAGTACCAGATATTAGTCTCTGATTGGAAGCATGAGTTTTGTTGTCAGTACATCCGTGCTCATTCGGTGTAAAGTTTGAATACGGACTTCATCCTGTTTTAATATTTAAATGTGAATTAATGTTCACCCCTGTATTTTGAGTTGTCCATCCAACTCTTGGTAACAATAAACTGTGTATATTATACTGCTACACATAATTATTGAAACCAAGTTCAGATCCCACTTTTTTGGCAGCATAACAAATCTCAGCACCGATTGAAAAAATAGTTTACCTTTTCACCGTTTATTCTGTTTAGCTTCATGTACTTTACTGAGCCAGTATATGTGAGAGAAGCTGAACACGTCAGTCAGAGTTAAGTCCAAAGCTTTGTCAGGTCCATGTCAGTTGTATCAGTGAATCCCAATGAATGTGACTATCTCTAACGACATAATTGCAACGGGATTACTATTTTATCATTCCCTTTCAAGCGGAAGGCCTTCCAATTGTGGATTGTAAAATAAATCATTATCCAAAATTGCTGTGAAATAACAGACGTGCTCGCAGGAGTGTGAGAGGGAGTACCTCGCCTGAATCACATGCACTGACACACGCACACACAAGAAAATGGACTGTGATGAAGGCACACAGTGAGTTAAATGAGGGGAAATAATAAGGGAAAAGGAGGTTATCAGGGCTCTGAGCCTGGTTCATTCAGCCTGCCAGACTGCAAGTCATCACATATGCAGACTTTACTCCAGCGTCAGGGCTTTCTCTCCCTCTCCTTCTGTTAATGGACTCTATTAGGATTTGGCTTGTAAGGGGAATAGGAGTGAAATCTGAGGTCAGTGACCCTCCTTCATGTGTTTGACTCAGGAGTTTCACAACCATACTTGCCAACACTGTGTCATCATCATCATCATCACCTGACCTATCATCATTGATGATATCTGCTTCACTTACGCCCTTCCATTCTCATCACAATCATCGCCGTCACTCACGTCATCAAAAACTGTATTGCAGTGCTTTTGTTACTTTGCCAGTTTCATTATAATCCCCCTCCCAAGACACACCCCTCCCTTCCCTCTTAAATAATGCATATTTCCTTAAATGAACCACCAAAATAATTAGATTCTACACCTAATTACCATGTTGGAATTACCAGAAGACAAGGAAGATCTAAGAACGCTGCACACAACAAACCAGATGAGTGTTTTTATTTATTCATTTTATTCCTTCTGTGCCACATTTAAGCTACACAAACATAATAATGTTTTTATCCATGAATGCAGATTGATATCTAGTTATTTTTAGGATCCCCGTCTACACTACACCAGGTATTGAAAACTGATGTTTTTGGAAGCGTTTGCACTAAGTTTTTGGTCAGAAAAACTGATATGTTTTAAATACAAATGCAGAGCCTTTTTACTGAAGTAGAATTTGTCTTTTTTTAAATTATCCCTTAAATTACCCCAGAGTTGAGAGAGAACACATGCCAATTCTCATTGACTTCCACAGTTTTTTTATATTCAAACCTTGGAATTAAAAGGCTCTTTAACTTGTCATATTTCTTACAAAAAACACTATAATTGAAATAGTTGGAAAGTATGTCAATTCCCCTTTTCAAATGGTGTCACATTTGTAAGGAACATGCATCTGTGGGATGAGCATTAGAACTGAGTATGTGATTTGCGAACATGAAAAATTTACAAATTTATTTTTGCCAAACAGCTTATATTTTTGTTGCTTTTGACACTTATTTTCAGCTCATGTTGTTCCCAGGTGCTGCCAGTTAGGTGCCTGGTATAAGATTTGTTGCCAAGAAATATTGTTATAACAATGAAATAATCTACCAAACACAAATTTACTTGGAAATTTATTACTTTTTGTGCTAGCTATAGAAATTACAAGTATCTATCAGACATTTCTACCACTTATGGTTCAATAATATTTTCAATGTGGCTTAAGTTTTTTTAAGTTTTTTTTTAATCAGCAATTCTATTTGCCTGCTTCATAAAATATGCAAGAATCACCATAGAAAGTTGAAAATTGTTGAATTTTCATGCAATAACTGCATTTTTTGGTATTTTTTTTTACTAATTTCTTATTTTAAAGTATCCATTATTGATTTCACTGATTGGTTCAAAACATGAATCAGAAATAAAACTGAAAAAACCTTTTTTTTGCTGTTCTACATGTCCATGCTTACAAAACACTAGAGCCTCCCAGCACACCAAGCAGTATAAATGGTTTTACAAGGATTTGAATTCAATAAGATAATAGCATCACAAGATCATTCTCCTGACAGCAAATAAATTATCATATTGAATTATCACTCAGGTCTGATAGGGAACTTGGAAGTAGATTATATGGATCAGTTTAAACTAATGAAAAAAGGAAAGTCATGAACCACTCAGCTGATAAATAGGCATCAATGGAAATTCTGCGTCATCCGTGCCAGCACGTTGTGACTGCCATAATTGAGAGACAGAGTACGGAGCAGCAGACGAGTCTCTGGGTTCAGGCCTCAGCAGATGCATTTCCAGGACACAAGGTAAATGAGTCCATTTGAATACAAATCCGGGTCAAACTGGGTCGCAATCATAATTGTCTCTGTAATTAGATTCAGCCACAATGTCTCTGGCTTGTGTCAGTCCTGCAGGCAGCAGCAGTGTACTCAGTTGGGGTGGGAGGTGGGGGGTGGTGGACCAAAATACTCGGTTAGCCACTGGAGCCAGGGGTCGAGTGGTCAAGAAGTGAGGACAGGCGAGCACACATTCCAATTTAATGGTCCCTGGTGTAATGATGTTTTTGTCTCTGCCCTTTCCCACTGTCATTACAGCATTCCTGGTAGGTCACATTGCTTCTAGAGCTCTACGTGCACTTTGCTAGTTTACATACACTAATGACTCCAGTTGTTATGGCACTGTCGCGGCTGTCATTCCACACGGCCCACTGCTGCTTTTCTTCATGTAAGCATCGGCACCTCTACCAAAACAACTGCATTGTCACTCCCCGCATTTTAAGCCCACGGTTCTGACAGCGCTTGCAAAGTGTTTTTTTTTGTCAAACAGGCTCCACCAATCCGCAAATCTGAAGTTCAGGGATTTCATTTACAACAGCTAAACGAGATGTCAAGCTTCATAAAAGCTGGTATGATTTTCAATTTCCACTGCCATTGTGTACTGTAGGTAGTGAGCAGAGACACTTATTAGTTGAAGCCAAGGTCTGAGATGCTTTGAAAAGTCCTCTCTTGTACAGGTTAACAGGGTGCATTTGCATTAATCACCATGACAACTGCCTCCTGACTGTGTGCCGTGCTTGGCAGAGAAAAGAAGAAAGAAAGCAGCCGAAATTGCGATAGCCTCGTGACAAGATGTATTTTAATTTCACACTTTGTGAGTATTTCTACTTTGAACCTATGCGCGGCATGCATTCTGCTTTTCTAAAATTGCAATTATTGTGTGAAAAGATGAAGTTGCATTATATCGGCTAAATTACTTTGGAATTCACAGCCCTCCACTTCAAGTGCCGTAGACGTCCAGAAAATCTGCTTCACGCAGGTTTTTCAACCTGTTCTTTAATTTACATATACATGTAGGGCAACAGATGTTATGAATACTTACAGGGAATTAGTCTTCTCAAACTTTTGTGTGATGCTTCTCTTACACCTGAAGTATGATAAGGTGATGGGATAGGAGAAAATATCATTATCCAAAACTGAACATTCCTGCTCCTCGCTCTCGTCCGTGATCACAAACTTGTCCATCTGCTATGACCTGGTTCAATTTTGATTTATGTTGTCTTGTTCTAATTTTAAATAAATTTCTGTATATAATTATTTGTTAGGGGTTTTCTTTGGTTTCATGTTCTGGATTCTGGCAAGCTAACATTTATCCTCCAAACCCACATAGCGTGAGACAGATCTGGTGTCAGGCTAACACTGCTGACTGACTGCTGGCATGGTAAGTGATTTGTCAACACAATGTGGGCCAGGTCTGGCAATGATGGCTAGAGATGGGATAAATGGCTCTTTGAAGGGATCCGGATCTTAGGGAGCCATTTGTTTCATAGAGCAGTTTAAAAGAGCCGTTCAATTTTGAATATGTTACGTCATCCCGTCACGTGGGTGGAACCATGTGTTTGCGGAAACCCCCCTCCCGCTTTCACCATGAGCTTCTGTACTCCACAAATTTGCCTGTTTTCTGTGAAAAAGAAAAGCAGGAGCAATTTAAGTATAAAAAAATAAAGATTATATGAGGAATAAAAGAAATAAAACTACAAATGGCTCATTACTGCCCACAACTTGGCTCCTATCGTTCATTGTAAAGAGGCGTTCAAAAGATTCAGATCGTTCGCAAATGTCACATCTCTAATGATAGAACTGTTTTTAAGTTGGCACACTACAACTGGCCTAGTTGTGGTTTGGTTCTTGTGCTGCTGGCCTATGCATGGATCACCTCTGGCAAACCCCATCTGGGTCACCAAAGGGTCGTCATTATTTGCAGTACCTGATTCTAATGTTAGATTAGAGCATTGTGTGAATCAGAACTGGACCAGATAACGTTTGCTATGTGGAAACTAACTAAAACATTATTTTAAAGGCATTGTGACATCAATCATTCTTTTCCCAGTATTATGACAATAAAACACTAAAATTCAATTCAATTCAATTCAAATTCAAAAATACTTTATTTATCCCAGAGGGAAATTAGGTGTTGTTGTAACTC
>JAUBOC010000082.1:698782-710217 GCA_032275365.1 Anablepsoides cearensis | reverse complement strand
TACATAGAAAAAAAATTCTCAAACACAACATGTGAGAAAATCCAGCCATCATTTGTCAGTTGAAATACTTTTTTTTTTTTTTTGCAGGATTGTTCAAATTTTCTTCAGAAGAGAAAAAGAATTCTGTCAGCTTGATTCATTCTGGACTATTTGACTCATTAGCGCAACTAGTGTTTGAACATGGAACTGCATCCACGATCATCACTGCAAGGCAAAGGACAGATGAGTGACAGGACAGGGGCACTTCAGGGGGCCAATCAGATTTCAGCTGGGGCCAATGCCCATGTGGCCCCGCCCCTAGAACCGCCACTGTACTGTGGGTTATACGTGTGCTAATAGTCCTCACAATAAAACTATAAAAAGAGAGAATATGATCAGGGAGGAAGATCATCCACTTTCTGTTTTCAGACGACACATTATCAAGCATATTTCAAGCATTATTTGCTGCTCCTTGTTGAAGAGAACATCTGTTCTCCAATTATGAAAGGGATTTTGTTTTGCCAGCTAATTCTTTAGGCCAAAGGGTCATGTAGTAAAATAAAAAAGACTGAGGCTGTGGACGGCCTCTCACGCATACCGATGTGAAATGCTTCTGAGTCGACAGCAAGGAATGTTAAAAGGTTTCATAACCCTGGAGCAGCATTAGAGCTTCTCTATGGGGAGCACGAAGCCTTTAAGTACCACAGTCAGCCTGGAAGAAAGCCGACACAGGGGGCATACATGATGCAGCGGTTAGCCAGGACTTTTTCATATCTCTTGTTTTAGATATTTTCACGCTACTTATCTGTTCTTTATGGTAAAAATGGGAGGTTGTCAAAACAGCAAAGATACACTATATTGCCAAAAGTATTTGCTCGCTTGTCTTGACTCACATATGAGCTTAAGTGACATCCCAAATACTAATCCATAGGGTTCAATATGACGTTGGTCCACCCTTTGCAGCTAGAACAAAGCCTTTGTAAAGTCACATACTGATGTTGGACGAGAAGGCCTGGCTCTCAGTCTCTGCTCTAAATCATCCCAAAGGTGTTTTATTGGGTTGAGGTCAGGAGTCTGTGCAGGCCAGTCAAGTTCATCCACACCAGCCTCTGCCATCCATGTCTTTATGGATCTTATGGATCTTCAGTCACTTGAATGGGTGAGCAAATACTTTCGGCAATATAGTGTATGCATTTTATAAATGGAAGGATGTTTGTTTGTTTTTTTACCCACAAAGAATAAGTCTAAATGTTTAGCATGGCATTGTTATTTAAATTTAAACAAGCTGACTGATGTGTCAGCCCTTGGAATATGTATTGAGAATAACTCTCAGCTACCACCACACCATTTATTATTATTATTATTATTATTATTATTATTATTATTATTATTATTATTATTATTATTATTATTATTATTATCAATTAGCAATAATATTAATTAGTAATCTGCAGGACTAAGTACACATCCCTGCGGCACCCCACAAGTCAGAGGTGCCAGACAGGAAATATAACTTTCTTGTAGGAATTAAACCAACGCACCAGAACAATATTTTGTAATCAAACAAGGAGAGTGGTGTAACCCATAGGTGAAGAATAAATCTAAACAAATTAAAACAAAAGCAGAAATAATTCTGAGAAAAGATGAATTAAAGATAGCATAAATTAAATTGAATTTCTTCCAGGTGTTTGGTGGTTTTGAACATTTAGCAACACTAAGGCTCCTCTGTATCTCCAAAAGGACAGAATCACATCTGATAACTGCAGTTCAACACTTTGCATTTAATTATGAGGTCATCCTAGGGTTTGCTCACTAGTTGTGTACTACATGTGATTAAACAGGCATGGGGTACACAATTTATAAAACATGGAGGACACTTTGACCCCATCATTGCTTTTACTTTTTCTCACCAGCTTTTTGTTTGTGTAAATAATACATGATATTTATGGCAGAATGATGAGAAATTGTTTTTATGAGCGCTCTCAATAAAGGTAACAATGAGAATTCCCACAGTGAATCTATGGTCCAAAGTTCCTATGATATTTTTTTTCGGTCACCCAAATTATTTACAGCAGTTCTTTTACTGAGCTATTTTTAAGACAAGCTTAAAAGAACTACAATGCTAACACGGATTACACTGTAACTGGATAAATTTATACGTGCTAACAAACCCCTAACCAAGATAACAAAACTGTTGCTTTTTTTTTTTTTTCAAATTTATTTACCATGGAACACTGCTCTAATTCACACAACCCTCCTAAAAAAAGCTTATAGTGCCATTCACTTTGTGTCAGAAGAGTGGTCTGGCCCTGCTCCACAAGATCTAGTTCTCAGACTTTAGCCTTTTTTCCCATTTGCATACTGTAACATAGCAAGGGGAGGGAGGGCTAACTTTCTCACACGGGAGGCCAAAGACTGTGACATAATTGTTTGGCACATTATTAACACTTGGTGGCTCTGAATGAAGCCTCCCGTTGTTGGCTGAAGAATACACTCCAGTAGAATATTGAGGTTTTTGTCATCTGTGAAAGAGGGAAGAGCTGCTATCAAAATAATGCTTTCCCACCCAACTTCTAGGAAATAGGTGCCCATCCCTTTGTCAAAACAGAGCAAAATAGAGAGAGAAACATGCTGTGGCTCGAGGTTGCCCTGGTCTTTGGCTCGGGGCCCAAACATGCTGCACTTTTACCAACAATAATCCACCACCATCATGTAGCTAATGTTGTTTCCAGTATTACTCTTCAGATTCATTCACAGTCCAAAATATGCTTCCTTTATTATTCCTGGATGCTATCAAACACCATTGGTGCTTTACAGCTTATTTTACACTTGGCCTTTGAGAGGCTCTGGAAACACCCATGCAATGAGCTGGAGGGGTCTGTTCTTTGGAAAGGTGATTTCAATGATGCGGGTCGTGTGTAAAAGTGGCAATTAGGTCTGTAATGATCTCTCACATCCACTTCACCATGATGGGACACTATTGTTCTGTCCTTTTTGATGGATAAAGAGGAGTTTTAGTCAGGCTAACGTGGAGCTGGATTTGCGATGGATGTGAAGAGAGCTACTTGTGGCTGTGCTCAAAATCTCAAGAGCACCTCTCGCTTCTCATCTTAGCCATTTCATCAGGAGCTAAATGTGCATTAAAAGAAGGAAATTTGAATGTTTACACATGACTGCTAATGCTTAAGGTGGATTTGACTGCATTTGATTTGGCTGGGCTAGACTACCAATGTAATGAATTTTGTAAACTTTTAACTATGAAACTGGAGGGTTTTTTTAGCAGAACAACCCTAAGCAATAGTTCAATTCTTTTGAAGTAGGATTCTGTTGAAAAGTTAATAATAAATAGCATCTTACATTTTGTAGATAAGTCCTTGAATAACCTCAGTTTCATTTTTTTTCTGGCTGGATTAAGAAGGTAACAGGCTGATTATGGCCAGTTTCAAAGCAGCTTCAATCTCAATGACTTTGCAGAGGTCCAAATAAGGTTACACATTGCAATGCTATAAAGACCAGTCAGTTCTAAAATTAAAGCATTAAACAATAGTACATATTTTTCTCTTATAAGGGTTAATTTGTACATAATTCAAACATTTGTAAGCAACATTTGTGACTACTGCATGTGTTTGTTTATCACAAAAAAAACTGAAAGTGACTGAAAATAGGTTGGACAATATTGATGTGTTGTTATGTAGTTTAGGTAAAATGTGCAGATAAAACGATCAGATGCTAAACTCTGCTTGAGCTTTGATATTTTTTCTTGACAGTTGTCTTAAGACCTCTGCACACTTTGAAAGATGTAAAAAGTATGTTCTCGTCCAAGTGACTGAGACGTTCATGTTCTCGTAAACATTTTATACTCAAAGGAGAAACTGCAGAAACAGCGACATGCAGCAACAGCACAGTTGGCAGAGATGGATTTTTTTTTCAATTGATGGAGGAGTTGCAGAAGAAAGAGAAGAAGAACAAGGTAAAAAAAGGAGGAGGTGGAAGCTCTGGTATTTAACAGAGGAGAAGTGCTAATTAGCAAATTTGTCACAAAGAGACGGCCACCGTTCCTGACAGACGGTTCATACAATCAAGTGAACACAGGTAACGTGTCCCTGCACTAGAAAACCGAATCATACTCCCTCATGGCCAGCACAGCAACAGAGAGCCACCTATTAGAAGTGGGTGGATAGATCTGAATGTCGATAATATCAAAACTAACGTAAGTGTAGATAGTGATCGATATCAGTGTGAAAGCATTGATAATTTAGTTTAAGGTTACTGTATCTGCTACGGGTTACAGGCATACCACTTATTATTTCTATATTCCCCAATGCTGAAAACAATATCAACAATCAAAAGTACCAGTGTTCTTATGCTTACGGCAACCCCCATACACACACACAAACATGCCAAGAACTAATCAGTATTCCTAAGTATTCTGAACTGGTTTATTTGTTGTTTGTTTTCAAGTCATGAATGGATCATGCCACAAAAACAACAGCCTTGTTTATATCTTAATTAGCTTGCCACTGCTGCAAACACAAATCATAATTCTGCCAGCACACCCCAGTTAATGGATCCCAACAAATGAAATGTACATTTCGAAAATTGAGCCGGCATGCTTCCAGATCACAGCCACTTATTCATTGATTCTCCGCACCAAGTCGACTTCTGATATGGCACTTCCTGCCCGCTCTCCTGCCAGCTTTTTTCATTTTGCTCAGTTTGCATGACAGACTTCATGCAAGAACTGCCTTCTGCCCAACGCAACATTGTTTGCTTTTGTCGGAACATATCCTGTTGTTTTGTTTTGAGGGTGTAAAGGTCTTTGGGAGACTTGAGACACCCGTATCAACCCCATTTAGCATAAAGCTTGAGGCTGGCCCCCGTCCGCGGCCTAATGAAAAGTAGAAGATAGGCTGTGCTTGTCATGCTTGGCTTGGCCTGTGATCGGCAGACTGTGGACAGTTACTCTGCTTGCATGCCAATTAATCTGTGCCTCTGAATTTCCCACCAACCCTTTTTTTTTCCTTTTACTCACTGCTTACTAGAGAAAAGTCTGAAGGGAGCTCTGAAACAAGAAAAAAGCACATGTTGCGTTTATGTGCACACTGCAGTCTTTATCTAGAGACTTCACAGTTAAACACAGATTAATTTAACTGAATTTACTCTGGCTTCAGATGTGGACATTAGAGTTTAATGGTTTTATTTAGCTGCAGATAAAATAAGGCAGACGTCCCGGTTGTGTGGGATTACAGCTTCCCATGGACTCTAAGATGCCTCTTAGGATTATGTTTTCCACCTTTTGATACGGTGCATTGGTTAGGGGTACTTTCAGCCATATTAGCATGCTGTTCAGGCAGCTGCTGAACATTATTATTCTCTTTTATTTATGTGTCAAAGCAGTGGGAGGAACCTGGATCACAGCTCAGGCTGAAGCGCTCCTGGCTCCGTCTCCACAGACAGCCGGAGTATCTTTAAATGGCCAGTCATCACCATCTGAGGGCAGATAAAGATGGATTTTGGATGGAGATTCATCGGCTGAAAACAGACCTGAGCTTGCTGTTTCTAGCCCTCATCACTCATTGTATGTTACCCGCTCGCAGAAACAAATCATCAAAAAATAAATAAAAAAAAGTTCCTGTACAGCTATTTTACAAATCAACAAAGAGTTGACGAAAAATAAAGGGAAAAGCCCATTCGACATGAATAATAGACAGCTTGGCTAAGCTCACAAGGCAAGGGAGGAATCCAGGTTACAATTTATGGGATAAATATTTCATTGCTAACATCTGTCTGTATATTCTGCGCCAGCGTGGTTTTGAAGTTGCTACAAATGAACGTCAAACTGAAAGTGAGTGAACAAGCCATCAAGGGAATGGAACAAAAGACGTACCAGAGCTGGGAGGAGATTTGCACAAAAGGAAGAGGAAAAAAAACAGCAAACATTTTGTTGAGTCGTGCAGCTAAATTTTGAAATAAGAAACAGAGTCTAACAAAAATGACACAAAATCACGGTTCTCATTGGTGAAAAGGTGCGATCCAGTTTATGATTTGGGGGTGAGTGTTCAGACACTTTCGCAAAACGGTTGTTCAAAATGGACATAAAGACCAGACTGTGTTTGAGCTGCCTCTGAGTGGTCATAAACTACTAATGATGTGCTCACAAAGTTGTGAGCTTTCTAGAAATAAAGAGAGCAACGTAGAATCAAAGACAGGTGGTCACACAAACCGTGTGCCATCTTTGCATCACATCCTTGAGCCGTAAAACTGAAACTCTGTTTTCACATGTTGGACCATTATGGTTCTGTTACTACTGTGCTTGGTGGTACAAAAACACAACATGGGCGGGCTGGCCCAATAGGTTCATCTAGAAATTCCACCGTGATGGCAAGAAAATGTCTAAGTCCTGGCTTGAAGTGTTTTGTGAAAACACCTTGTGCCCAAAACAGAGGCATGCTAATATCTGAGAAGCTCCAAAAATTGAGGGGTTGGGGCTTTGTCCACAGTAATGGGGATAGTTCTCCAGTATGTCACGGTAAAGCAGGAGATGAGACAAAAGGCAAAGCTCTGGGTTTACTGGTGCATACTTACCAACCCTCACCTCACGTTTACAACATATGGCTCATTACTAAAAGAATGCAATTCCAAACAGAAGTGGCTGAAATAAGTTGGTTGGCTGGGCTCAGTCTTTGAGATAAGGTGAAGACTATAGACCATCCGGGAGGGGGGCTCAGAGAAGAGGTGCTTCTCCACCACATCTTAAGGAGTCAGTTGAGGTGGTTCAGGTATCTAATTAGGATGCTTCCTGGGTTTTTCTGATATGGTCCACTGGGAGGAGACCCCAATGAAAACCCAGAACTCACTAGAGGAAATATATGTTCTCTCTGGCCTGCAGTATTTCAGAATCCTCCAATAGGAGTTGTACAGTGTTGCTGGGGAAAGGGAAGAGGGAGGTCTGCATTTTGTCTCATAAACTCATTGCATTCATGAATCAACCATGAATAAGAGGAACAATCACAACTGACTCAACATGTTTATCAACTATGAGTTAAATTGAAAATGACATTTAAGATTCAAGTCCACAGAGGAAGTGATCAGGAACAAGATTTGTAGCAGAAACCAACACATCAGTTTTATTGTGATTTGGCTAAAGAAAATTCAGTCATCTAGCTGCAAATTTTGGTCAAACAGCTGTGTAAATCAATAACGTAAATCTGTGTATCATCAGCATAGCAATGAATAAAAACCCAACTTAATTTCTATGTTAAGTGGCATAAAGGGAGAGTGTTTATGTAAAGGATACAATAAAAAAAGTTCTAATTACAGACCTCTGAGGCACCACACAAGAAATGCACAGGAAATAAAAGAATAATAAACAACCCTGACATTTTCCTCACCTCTTCACTCACATTTTCATACAAGTTTAGTGGATTTTACAGTTTTGCTTATGTAAAGAGAAAAATTACTTATAAAGAACAGGAAAAGCAGCGATGAGAGCAGAGGGTGGGTTTGTGTCCTCCTATTATCCCCACTTCTTCCTCTGTTAGGGACATTCCACAACTTGGACAGTACTAACATTCTTCCATGACATATCCCAGGATACCTCGATTTATAGGCAACCTCTTAAAGAGCATTCCAACAATAAACAAATACCGTAAGGGGCTTCTTTTTGTATACTTTTAATTTTGTTTTACCCTATTTTTGTCCAGGATGCTGAGTGGAAATGCAAAATTAATTGCCCATACAGTTTCCTATTTCCTGTTTGTGTCTGTTGTTGGGGATTCTGATTTGATTACACCCCAGGGACACCCCCTCACACACACACACCAATTCCCAATCGGACACACACACATAGAAGACAATAGTATTGTAAAAAAAAAACCTGGATCAAAATGTCAGATGTTAATTTCTTCTTCCTATTTATTTTTTTTTTTTCTGAGGTTATTGTAGTAATAGTAAAACTAAGATATTGTCTGAACGGGAAAACCCAGACTTAAATATATATATATATATATATATATATATATATATATATAGTTTTTTTATTTCAAGTATTTGCTGTAATTTGCTTACATGCCTTCTAATATGAAACCTAGGTGTAAATTCAATCTGGAAGACTCTCTCCTGCCTCACCAGCATCAACCGGTTCTTCTATTGGACAAGTCTCCAGATATAAGGCCCTCCATCCACGGCTCCTCCTGCCCACCAGCTGAGCTTCAACCCACCTCCTCCCCTTCTCCACCCTCATTCTGTCGGCTCTTACACCTGGACCAGCCCTTCTGCCTTTCTCCATGACATCTTCATTCCATCTTCTATTCCTCATCTGAAGTTGCTCATCTAAGTTTATTGCAATCCATAGCACACTTCTGTCAGGGTCTGAGCGCCAAAACTTTAACTTTTTGTCCAAAAAAAAAACCTCTCTAATTGTAGCTTTTCTCTGTGAATCTCTCCAGGTTGAATTGTTTTCTGCGTTTGTGCTGTATGAGTTTTGTTTTTATTGCTTTTTTTCTGTATAAATGATCAAAATGTTTAGTAAACCTGATACAGCTTCTCGTCTCTTGTTTACCAGATGGCGCTACAATTGTAAAATCAATGGGAAAAGAGTGACACAGAACATAAACACAAAGAGCCTTAGAGCAAGGCACCACGCTGAGTTGAGACTGAAGCCCCATCACAGCACATCCATGTCAAAGTTTTACAGAAAATGGCACAGAGTCAAAAAACCCACACTTTTTAAAAAAGCCACTTCCCCATCCACAAGCTTCCTCCACGTCCTCCATCACTAATCCAGCCCCTCCCTACACCATTCCCCCCCCCCCCCCCCCCCAAGCAATAGAAATAAAAAAGACAACCTTATGAACTGGTCAGGCTGTGAGCTGCAGTAACGCAAGACTGACTTGTATTCATTCAAAAGAGGAATAAAAGAAAGTGAGAAGGTGTGAAATTATAGAACATCTGATGGCTGCGAATATGTGTGTGAGTCATAGTCTTTGATAAAATATTAATGTGTGGCAATCTGGTAAACATAGGCAGCCAAGAACATCTCTGCCTTTTTATCACCCGCTGCCTTGAAAGACAGGCAATAATGTAAATAAAGACTGTGTTTGTCTGTTAGCAAAATATCTCATGAACCAATGGACAGATTTTAATTAAATGCTCAGAAAACAATAAATGGACTGAAAAACATGTAGTGTCTGTCTAATTCTGAAACAGCCACCACAGCTATGGCATTAGCAAACATAAAAAAACACTTAAACTCAGTTCATTCTACAAATATGATATTAAAGTTTGGTATGGTAGTAGCTGAAATTTGTTCTGAAAAATGTAACTCTGAGCGCTAACAGATTATGCACTTCTGCAAGGAATGCTACTTTCATTATTTTTAAAGTTGCACTAATTTTAGTTCTAATAGAAAACATAGATCTGAGCAGGTAAATGATCAGTACTTCCATGTAAACCAAAACCTTTGGCTGTTGCAGGGGAATAAAATCAATAATCTTCACCATTTTCTGCTTTCTTCCCAGCTGTTTTTTCTTCCTCTGCTGTTTTTATTTTTTTATTTTTATTTTTTTTTTCACATTTATCGACGACCATGTAACGTACAGTCATTTTATTTTCCTTTTACCAAATCCCAAGACACTTCAGATTGTGCGAAAATAAAGTCGGTGAAGGTCATTTGTAAAAAGTACTTAATACCACTCTCGAGTTCAAAAGCAATAAAACATTTTCTCCCTCATCTGCATCCTCTTGAGAAATCCTTTTTCTGTTCAAGCACTCAAAGTGCTGCAGTGGCCACAAGGACAACTACAAACAGTCAGGATTTAAATGGAGTTGTTTTCACGGGCACTTCAAGAATCACAGCAGCGTCGAAACGAGGAGTAACCTCAGCAGAAGGATAGACACTGTGAATGTAGAGGCTCATTAGTGATCTGCTTAAAAGGCTGTGAAAAATAATATTTTTGAGGTTTTCAGAGCAAAGCCATGTGACAAAACAATGACTGAGGTATCATGTTTTCCTCAAAAGTAACGGTGCCAAGAATTGACATTACAAACAGCAATCTTCTGATATTTTCAATTCAGTTCCACAACAAATGTTGTCTCAGGGCCCTGTGAAAAAAGCAATCAATCTAAGCCAGAAGGTTGTGTTGAATCACTTCATCACTGTCTCTCATTCTGATCAAACTGGCGACAGTGGAAAGGAAAATCTCCCTTTAAACAGGAAGAAACCTCCAGCAGAACCAGGCTCAGAATGAGTGACCATCTTGTTAGCTGGGTTTGGGGAGCAGGAAAGAGACACAGACAAACACAGAAGAACTGGTCCAGGTGTATTTTTCACTGGAAGACTGACAAAGAAAACATGTTATTATAGAAATAATTACAACAAACATGTAGAGGAGAGAGACTGAAGACAGCAGCAGAGTGAGGAAATGTGCTCAGTTTGTCCTCCAGCAGTCTAGCAGCAGAACTAAGGGATAACTCAGAAAACCTAAGCCGATCTGAAAGGAAAGTCTAACAAATAAAAACTAAACGTTGGTTCCACAAGAGAGGAGCCTGATAACTAAAAGCTCTGCTTTCTATTCAACTTTTAGAAGCTCTAGGAACCACAAGTAAATCAAAGTTTCTGTATGGAAAATGTGGAACAATAAGATATTTAATATAAGATTGAGATTGGTTGTTGAGAGCTTTGTATATTAGAAGAAACATTTAAAATCTATTCTGAATTTGACAGGGAGCCAAAGCTAAAACTGGAGAAATATAATCTGCCCTGAACATCAGCTGTGACACCTCTGATGAAGACAGACACAAATGTATTGAAACATGTCAGATATGTCTGAAGAGACATAAAATAATTTAGTGTCTAGTAGCAAAAGAAAGATTTTAGGATTTATTAGATGTATAGACACAATGAATTTCATGGGAATAATATTTGTCCTTCCAACTCTCATTAGAGCTCCAGCTCTAGTTTATTTTCTTTTGTGCATATAACTATGTTGACTCTTACATCTTTAGTTTCCAGTCAATTTTTGTCCCAACTGAAGAGGATATCAACAATCCCCAAGGCAATGCTAGAATACCTGTTGTGTGTGTTGTTTGAAGTTTACCACTGCTCAAGGATTTCCACCCTGGCACAATATGGATGTTCAGTAGTCCTAAAAAAAACTTCTACCTTTGCAAACTGGCTCCAACATGTAAAGTAAATAGTTAGTAGACAAAGTTCTTCTGTGGGACTGAAACACAACATAATCTAATTTTTTTTACACAAAAGTACAAAGAGCCAAGAGATCAATATTGCCACCTACAAAACATGCAGGAAGTATAAAATAGAAGAAAAATAGCAAACACTTAAAACACTTGAACTGTTGGTCCACACTGATGGCCCACAGCCCTGTGATCTGACTGCAGTTTTACTTTCAACCCTCTCCCAGGCATATGCAGAGGGATCATGCTTCACTTCATGCAGG
>JAUBOC010000082.1:688437-698682 GCA_032275365.1 Anablepsoides cearensis | reverse complement strand
CAAACCTTGTGCAAATGGATTTTAATTTATCTCTAATACACCATGCTAAATGTTATAACTACCCATAAAGCTTCAGTTTTTTGAAGTGGATAATCGTTTTTAGGGGCGACATAAAATTATAGAAGTTCAAATAATAAAATGATCTGGGCTTTTATTTGCACAGAACAAACAAACCAACCCTTTAAACAAATAAATAAAAGAGTTTGAACTGAAAGGGACCTTGGACTGGCGGGGTTAATGAGCGATGGGATTTCAGATTGGGGTTGATTCTGCAGCTGTCTATAAACTGCTGCCATTGTTCTGTGTTAATAATTTCAGATATTTAATACGAAGCAGAACCTTATTTTATGAGGTGTCAAGGAGAACTTTCCCTCTTCCGGTTGTTCAACGATGCACTGTACAGCCAGTCTCCTTCATGCGTAGCTCCTCCATACATCCACTGTCCTTAGATCCTTATTTATTGCCAACAATAGATTTGTCTTTCTGTATCCACCACATATTTTCTGCTGCTGCTTCTCTTTCCTCTCTGCTTGTCGGCCCTCAGCTGGCACTTTCTGCAACACACCCAGCTGCCTCCGGGGCGTTATCTGTTTTTGCTACCACCGCTGCCCCCACCCCTCAGGCTGGCAGCTTTGTGGTGCTCTCAGCTTCTGCATGGGTGTTGTTTGCCGTGAACCATAGGAAGCTTTTGTGAGGACAACTTGCAACAGCCTCCACACCTCTCTTTTTGGCAGCTTCCTCTCGCCTCCTACCTCCGCTTGACCCCTTTGGCCATGGACCACCCCGTTTTTGTTTTTCAGCTTTTTCACACCTGTCCCCACTTTGATCATTATAGGCAGGTGGCAGTCAAGCTCACACACACAATCACAGTGACAATAATATTAGGAAGAATCTGTTTCAAAACATTGGGCGAGCAGTGTTTCCTTGTCATGTCTTTTAAAATTGGATTTTTTTTTTCTTATACAGTATATCTAAAGATTACTTGTTGCTCGAAAAAAGGTTGCACAAAACAAATTAAATAATACCAAACAATGAATCACTTCAACAGTTTAGTGAAGTCCTAAGATCATTTCTACTGAGACCCCTCTGGAGCTCAAAGTCAACAAATATACTTAAAGTATTTGTAGTAACAAGATTTTGGCATGATCCTAGGCTTTGTTCTGCCTGTCCTCCTGTGTCTTTCTCCTCAAGGCTTTTGCACAGAGCACACCCTCCTGTCACTTGGATAACTTTTCAGTGTTGGTCATCTTGCTGTCTGAATCAGACTCCAGTATGGGCCTATAGCTACCCACAGTACCTCTGCAAGTCCTTGGAGATTGGAGGATAGACAGGTCCTGATGTTCTGAGCTCAACGAGGTCTAAAGATGAACTGCCTTTGGAAGTGGCTCACAGTTTGGGCTCAAATCTCAAAAAAGTACAAAATAATGGTCTCACCCTAGTGAAAATATCTACATAACCAACTCTCATGCAAAACATGTAGCTGTAGACCAGAGGTGGGCACAGTTCCCCTAAAGCACTAATAGGGGAACTAATTTCCTGCTAAATTTAGAATAACTAACTGAGGTCTATAAATGTTATTGATCAACATTAAAGTGCCTTTGATGTCAAATTTTTGTAATACACATGAATGCATTTTTAGAAAGAGGACATTGATAAAATATTGCAAAAGAAATTTAATTTCGCTGAGATGAACTGTTGTTTAGATATTTGCCTGTGAAGTAACAAGAAGTGATGTCAAAAGGGAACGTCTGCATGTGAAGTGAGTAGTGCTACAACAGCCAACAACACAGACTGTAGAGAAGAATCTGATGTTTCTTAAGATTATTTTGAGTCACTATCAAAGAGAGATGAAGAAGTGTCAGAGTTCAAATATTAGGCTATTGTTTCAAAAAACAAAAACCAGAGAGTTTTCTTTGTTAAAAAGTTCCCCTTTGATGCCACTTCCTGTTTCACTTTGGCTGAGCCAAGTTCAAAAGAAAATATGCCAGTTATGAGATTAAATGGTTTAAATTGTGTGGATTATTCCAACTTTCTTAAATATAAAGCTGTTTTCTATGACTTATTGTATTTGAAGAATATGCATGTCACATGCACTTTATTGTAATATAACTGAGGGTAAAAGCTGTCACTCATTTTGTTCATATGTGTGTCACTTATCCAGGTGACAATACATTGACAATATATGAACTCAAATACGGCTTTGGAATGTCAATGATAAGTCTTAAGAGAGCAACATGAAAATATGTGACTCATGTTGTCTGTTAAAAAATGTTCATGGGTTGAGTAGTGCTTTAGAATTAGCTTATGCTAAAACTTTCAGTGCATTAGTGCTTTAGAATTAGGGGACCTAAATATAAGTTAGTGTTTTAGGGCTAGTGGAATTAATTTTTAGATGAGTGCTGCCCACCACTGCTGTGGACTATACATGAGAAATTGAAGTCCATTATGGAGGAAGCAGTCTTGATAACTTCACTGAATAGATTCTATAGGTGTTATTTGTGCACAAACTTTATACTCATAAGAGTCAGAAGGTTCCTACAGTATCTTCTAGCAGAATATTAAAGATTTGTAATGATGGAGCAAACATAATTATGAAATGTTCCTTTTGAATTAGGCAGAAAGTCTACATTAGGAAAAAAAGGGGGGGGGGGCAGTTTACTCATTCACTGTTTACACATCACACCTTGGTTAGAAGTAACATGTTTCAGGCTAAAATGCATTGTTTCACACAAGGCTTTACAACACACAGCTTTAAACAACCAATAAATATATAATGACATGATAAAAACAAGATAGGCTGTCAAAATGTTAACTTGAGGTCATACAAGGATTTTGTCAGAATATATTTTATTACACTTAAGCACTTAAATGAACAATGGAAGTATCTAAAAAAATACAAAAACAAGTAGCAGATATGTCACAAACATGGGCATGCTTCTGGAATAAAAACACTTTGAAAGTTTTGGAAAACTGTATATGTACTTACAATCAAAAATGTAAAATAGTGGAAAAAGTATTCATAGTAGAAAATTAATTCAGAATCAGGTAAATGTTAATGAAACAAATAAGAGATACTTGAACAATCACAATTTAATTTAGATTGTTTGAATTTTTCTACGCAAAACACAAGATGAAGAATTTAAAACTTCCGAATAAGAAGTTTCTCACACTGAAAATAAATGCAGTTGGTAAGCAGGTACAAAATCTGCACCATATTAGGAGCAGGGAATAAATGAAAAGCAGAATAATAAAAATCTCTAAAATTCAAGTAGACTAAATCAGGGCTACATTTCTCAGAAGCCTCATTGATAAGCACAGTGCTGCATTTCACTTGTGTTATCACTGCTGTACGAATATTTCACACTTGTCTCAAACCTGCTTTTATGAAGCTTCTTCTGCTTGAATCCATTGTTCTACTCCACATTTTTCTGACAGTCTCTTTTAAAGGCTGTTTTTTTCCACAGCTTGCTATCCCTGGCATACTGAACTAAAAAATAAAAAATAAATAAATAAAAAAACAACACCGCATCAATCACACAATTTTGATTTGTCAAAGACTGGCCTCTGTGTTTATATGACAAGAACAAAATGAGTGTGTGAGGGTTATTGTTACAGGAGGACAAACAATTCAAATTTCAGTTCAGCAGAAAAGTGTAGTGGAAAGTCACAGCCGGTATATTGTGATCAAACTCAAATAAGCAACTACACCTCTGAGACATGCCCTGCCAAAAAACTAAACTGACAGTTAGCAACATTTGAAAAAACAAACCAAATTGTACATTAGGCAGACCTGGCATCTGTAATTTAAATGTTGCAAAACAGGATTCAGAAATATGACATCTCCTGTTTGGAAGAATCTGACATCTCCTGTTCGTTCGCTGCTTGGTTGACTCATTTATAGGTTAAAATATAGGTTAAAATATTAAAACTGCTCGGTTTAGGTTGGTTAAGTTTGAGAACTAAAAATCTACTTGGTTTAGGAAGGGTTAAGATCATAGTCTAAAACAAGTAAAAATTGTTTTGAAATAAATGACATAGTTCACATTTTAAATTATTTTCCAATTTTATCCCACTACATTGTTTTTTCGGACATGTTGAAACTTCTACTAAAGGCGTTTTTCTGTGCGTTGGGTTGTGACATCAAACACCTGAATCTTTAAAAGTAAAGCTTCTGCACTAGCAAGCTTGTGCAGACTCTGTTTTTTAAAAGATGTAGAAGTAAGTGATGGAGTCCCCTGACAAGGAGCATGGCAGTTGGACCCTTGGTTCCCCAACCCACGTCAGTGTTGTTGGGAAAAACACTGAATCCCAAGTTGTGGCTGATGTCCAAACCGGTGTCTGAGTGTAGATGGCTGAATGTACCATAAAAGTGCTTTAAGTGGTGAATAAGAGTAAAAAGACATAAATAAATGCAGATTATTTTGCTATTTAAAAAATGTGTCATGACATTATATTACTCACTGATGGTCTATAACTTTGAATATCTCGGTTTTTATTAACTTGTAGTTTTTTGTATACCTTTCCAAGACATCCAGTTCATCAAGTTTTATTATGTCGAATATGTTGAATATTGCCTCCTTGGGATGTGTATAAAAACACCTTCAAATATTTTTTCCGGTTTAGACATCCTTATTCTCACAGTACTCTACTTTGGACAGAGAGTTCTGGTGGGCTGAACCAAAGGAGGATGCACCGTTAACTCATGTATCAGGTTAATCCGGAATCGCTTTACATCCAAGTCCCATTTAAAAAGCTGTGAAACTAGCTTTGCTATTTAGCTATGGTCTTGCCTCCATCCCTCCCCCCTCCGTTTTCCTTTTTGTATGACCTGGGAAGCAGGGTGAGTAATTACATCATTGTGACTGTGCCTTTCAGGCCATCCGATTGGTTTTGTGGGAACCTTGTTTCTGGAAGGAAGGAACCGCAGGTGTGTTTATAATAGGAACAATAGAAAAAAGCAAAGGAAATGTGTAAATGTGCTCCGTTTTGCTTTTTAGTGCACAGATGGAGGGACGTTTGCTGGCTTTTTATATCACCTAAGTACATTTTGTTGTGCCCAGACACAGTTTTTAAAACCCACTAATAAATAAAAACAGCCGACACAGCTCAGGATGTCTCTGTCCTCATTAACTGACTATTAAACCTTAATGTGTGAACGCAGCTCCTAACTAGGTTGTTTACTGTACAGTTGTTCCACGACCAACCAACCATAAAACTCTCGAATCTCAAAGGTGTATTTATCAAATATGCAACCGAGTCCATACATTCATCTCCTGAACGGTAAGCGTGGCTCCGCAGCGGTTTGGTCTGTGTGCCGAGTAAGAAAAGCAGAGTGACACATTTTTTCTTGCCATTGTTCCCTCCGTGTGTGGAGTGTTTGTTGAGCTGTTTCTTGTGAAGTGGAGTCCTCGTGCGACTGGCACCCGTCTTGGTGCAAGTGTGCTGCAAAAAAAAGAGTGGGCCACAGTTTTATTTATAGAAGGCGCCTGTGATGACTGTCTGGTGAATATTCTGCAGAAAAAGAAAAAAAAAAACATAACAAAAAAAAACAAAGCACACCTGTCACTTTATACATGATACACAGATCAATGAGAACAGTCTGGAAATAGTAAGACTCTGTAGTTATGATAGTTTGTAAATTTGGATTCCTTGTTTGGAGAAATTTGGGGTGTGACTTCTCATGCAAATTAGTTTGAAAAAAAGAAAAAAGAAAACATGTAAAGTAAAAACACACATTATCCAAACAGCCAAAAATATCGGTTTGAAAATCACTAGCATTGCAAATTGATTTTGGTGATGGTCTTTTTTTTTTTTTTTTTTTTTAGTTTTTTCCCCCCTGCTCAGTATCTATGTTGATTTGCAGCGTGCCCGACGAAAGTTCTTTTCAATTTGCTCAGATTCACTATGTTCACTTGAGGTCAGAGTATCTCAGCGGGAGGAAACCCGGGCTGTGAGTCTTCTCTCTCTCGCTCTGACTCTTTAGCACTTCAAAGTCTCATGGCGCACCTTGAGATCACCAACTCTGCATCTCAGATGCAGAATAAAGAAGCTACATTATGCTTTGAAGAAATTGATCCCCGAGGATGGCAAGCTGGATGTCAGCCAGTGTAGTCGGGAGACTGTTTCGGTTCTGTCAGGTGTGTGTGTTTTTTTATCCTTTTGTGAAAGCGGTACTATTAGATCTGCTATTACAAGTCAATAATTTTTGTCCCCGGTGTTGCTGCTGTGCTGATGTGTCTCTGGATGTCATGTCTCGCAGAATGGAAATCTTGTCTGCCATCATACAGCAGGATGCAGCTGAGATTTGACCCAATTTGTTTTCAAGCTAAACGCCAATGTCTACCTCAGATCTGCAATCTGCCAGGTACAGTATTAATGTATTCACACCTCCTGGTATTCTTTCTGTTTTGTTGCCTTATAACATGGAAACTGAATGGAATTTGTAAAATGGAACAGGTTTAAAAAATGCTTCAGACTCACTGGGAACCATCAAATTCATAGAAAATAGAAAGATTATGCCACCATAGGAAGCCTGCAAAAAGAGGGTTGTCCAATAGCTACACAACTACGCAGCATTTCTGGAGTGTTTGGAGGATCTGACAACTGGATCTCTAGAATCTGCACAGAGCTGAGCTTTATGGAAGAATAACAGGAAAATGTCATTTCTTAAAGGAAAAAAAGGGTGACCATTTGGAAGTTGGTAAAAGGCATATTGGAAATGTGGAATGTGAAAAAAATGTGCTGTGGTTAGACGAGGTGAATATTAAACTTTTTGTTATCAAGGACAATGCTGTGTTTGGTGCAGCTTCAATGTCTGATTTATATCCATCATTCCTGGCCCCATAAAAGGATTCTTGTGCCAGAACCAATGTCACAGTACCAGTCATGCACATCCTGTCAGAGTCTACAAGCAGGTTTTTATGGCAGCATCTACACGACTGAGCAAATGTCAAAAGGGTACAGTCATTAAAGATGTTACACCAAGGGCGGAACTTTGGGTCTACCATTGGGGGGATTTTGCTCCCTGCCAATTCATTTATTTATTGAATCATTTACTTTTATGAAACGATTCAGGATATTTTGGGGTTAAAATACATTGTAATGATTTTACTGTGATTTACTTAACTTTCCTGTTTTCTTGTATTTACTCCACACCTTTTCTGTTCCATGCCAGTTCAACAATCAAGAAAAGGCTTATTCTCTCCCCCAAACAGTAACAAATATTTTACATTTTTAGGATTTATTATCCAATATACCTAATTTCTCAATTTTCCAGGAGTATGTATTTACCTGGTGCACTACATAGTGGCTAGAAAAAACAACAACACATGATTCAATAAATACAGCCATAATGTGAGGAGAGGAGACTAAAACCCTGCATGTCATTTACAGCAATTAGGCTTAAATGTATATATATGACATTGTGAATTTTGAAATCAAGTCAAAGTTACCTAAAAACATTTCTATTATGTTAAAGTAAATGATGTAATTTTATTGGAGGGGTTGTATTGACTGGAATAAATAATTGTGGGGGTTATAACCCCCCTAACCCCCCTACAAATTATGCCCATGTGTTACGTAAACCTCAAATAACACCTAGAAGTAAAACCAATAAGATTAAACACAAGATTCAGATTAAAATCTAAAGGTGATTGAGCTTTTGCTGTAGCTGTTCCAAAACCTGAAATGATCTTTTAACACACAGGTTAATTGAGATTTTTTAAAGGGGCAATATTATGTGTTTCTCAGGCATATATTTAAATTCTATACCATAATAAAAGTAACTGTGTCAACTTCAGTTGTTAATAAAATGTTGTTTATATGTTTAAATAGACAATAAAATTGACTTCTCATCATATCAGTTCCTAAACGCTTTGAAATTAGCCTCTTACTCTATAAGAACCTCCTTCCGCTTCTATCTCGCCCATTTCAGCAGGGGGCTGGGTGAGTGTGTGTACTCTGTGATCAGGAAACTAGGCTTGGAGACACAGCCCAGAGGAGTATCTGATCCCAAAAGGCAGTTCTAGTCCCAACCGGTTGTTTTTGCTCCCCTGCCTGGCTGCCACAGGACACTAGAGTATTACTCAAACATGCATGAATGAGTCAAAGCAAGACTTTGGGCATGCAAGAAGATAACATGATATAAAACTCAAAAAAGTTGACTTTACATGATATTTCCCCTTTAAGCGCCATCTTTTTATTTGACTTTTAATTTAAACTGAACATTTAAGCAAATATCTTATCTACTTTTACTGTCCTTATATATGTTTTATTGCCCTTTATTCTTGTTTTTTTTATTTAAAAAAATAATATTTTGTTGTATTCTCATCTGGTTCAACTGTAAAGCTCTTTAGTCTTGCCAACCTCTGATGCTCCAGTGCGTTTTATGAAAAGAAATGGACACAATTCACACATGCAATGAGTCCCACATCACTATAACCTTGCTTCAACACCTCTTATCATGCTGAGAAAACCACCCCCACAGTAAAGCAAGGAGGTGGCAGTGACATGCTGTGGGAATGTCTTTCATCTGCAGGAACAGGGAGACTGGTCAGTTGAAGCAAAGATAGATGGAGCAAAACATAAAGACATTTTTCATGGGAACCTTTTGGAGACTTGGATGGAGGTTGACTTGACCAGAACTGAGAGAACTGGTATGATGCCCATCAGACCTATAGGATTGTTGCTGGATTGTTATGATGCATAGACAATATAAAAAAATACTGGAGGGATAATTTTGCAGCCTACTCTAAAAATAGTTTCAGAAAATCATAGTCCTATAAAGCCTTGTCCAAGTATCCCTGTTTTCTGTTCTCAGTGTCTGTTCAGCTGCTCATATTACAGCAGGCTGGAGCAAACAGTGAGTTTAGCAATCAATGTGAATGCGAAACATGCTTACTGTTCAATGGGCCGAATGAAAAGAAAAATCCTTAACTCCTGACACAACATTATTTCTACGAGTCTATTAGAAAATAACTGCATTTGCAAAGACGGGGGAGGAATACATTATGAGCAGTTAGGCTGAAATGACAACACACATTATGAGGCGATTAGTTTACACAGGCAGCTAATGGATCCAATCACAGCGCATTAATAAACAAGACACTTAGCTTTGTATCTACCTGAAGAGCCTCATCAATCTTTCATTGCAATAGCCACAGCCAGGGCCAGGCAGCGTGGGTCCAATATTTTGACTGCCGAGGAAACAATGTCAATCGCTCCGGCTGGTGTCGGCCCCGCCGCTAGTTATGCACGGAGAAAGAATAAACACCTCTCAGAGCAAAAGAGCAATCAGTATGATTATTCTCTCTGCCCCGCTGCACAAAATGACCATCATATATCTGCAGGAGTTGATAGAATTGGTGATCGATACCCATGAATCAATGATTTTAAAGTCAGAAGGTTTGAAAATGAAAAAAAAAAAAAAAGCACAACCCCACCGGCTGGTATTTTTGACCATTCAATGACAGAAGGCTCACATTAACGTAAATGAAAGCAAATGTCAAAACTGCATAATTATTGCTGCATTAAGCCGATGATATATTATTAATTGAGCAGATGTTGCTCTACATATTTCTATTTAACCAGCTTCAGGGTCAAGGTTTGATATGAGAGCGGTGCCGCGGTTAAAACAGAACAAATGTCAAATGCCTGTTTTTATTTAATTTACCTTTTAGGACATTACTTTTTCCAGATACAGAAACTGGGGTTGACCGGTGGGAGGCTCCAGTGTAACAAGATATGTTTATGAACTTGTAGATATGCAATTAAAAACTAAAAATTGTCACATTCTTCTGAATTGTCTAATGTGAACTATAAACAATGTTTATCTCTCTTAAATCTGAACTGACTAACACACACATAAATAACTTTCCAATAAGAAAATATAGCATAAATAATTTGTCACACATAGCTGGAGACATCGAACAAATATGCAAATGGCTTGTGCATTGTGACCAGCTTTGCTTGCTGTAGACACCTCCTTTCTCTTTGTGATCGCTGTGACTGTTAATCTTTTCCGCACAACTTTTTTGAAACCAATCTTCAACCTCTTGTGTTTCATCTGAACTAACCATTCTCACTATGTTTCTGTGTAAAGTGCTTTAGTCTTTCCAGCCTCTGCTGATTTTTGTTGTTTAAGTTGAAAAAAAATGCACCTAAATAAAACATGTGCCCACTTCTATGGGAATGGTGACTGCTTGTGACTGTGTCACCTTTGACTCGATGCTTGGACTCATGCCAGAC
>JAUBOC010000082.1:667915-680879 GCA_032275365.1 Anablepsoides cearensis | reverse complement strand
ATATGCCAATTATGTGACATAAAGGGTAAAATCATGTGTATTATGCCAAGTTTCTTCAATATAAATATATTTTCTTTTACTTTTTGTATATCATGGATATGCATGTCACAGGCACTTAAAACTGGAAGAGTGGCTCAAAGATCACAGGAACAACCTCAGAGATCTCTAGAGGAGAGTGCAGACATTAAAATGCTGCATAGAATCATAAAGCTAACTTCTGAGTTGTTTATACATAAAAAAAAATTCACCCCCTCTGAAAAATAACTAAAAACATAAATATTGTTCAGTCAGATATTCAAGCTTGTAACTCTTTAAAAGCACTCACAGGTGTCTCAGTGGTCTCTCACACTATTCTTCTTCTTGTATGGTTACTCAACTTTTAAAGACATCCTGCTCTTGGTAGATGGTACACATGTTCCATATTCCTTCCATTGCTTGATAATGGATTTAGCAAAACTCCTGAATATGTTTAAGGCCTTTGAAAATCCTTTTTGTTTCCATCCTGACTTGTACTTTTCAATAATAATAATCTGAGTTGAATTAGGACAGTCCCTTCAGAGGAGGTGAATACTTATGCAGTCATTTATTTTACATTGTACTGGATATTTGCATTTATTTGGTATTATTACATTTGGTCGTTAAATAAGTTTTTTATACACAGTATACTGTAAAAAAACACGTTATATTGAGCATGATTGACTTGTGACAGCAATAAAAGCATAAATGTCTACAGGGGGGAAAACTTAAAAAACAATCTTAAGTATCCATACTGCATTATTGATGCTGATTAGTGAAGAGTTCTCAGAAACAAATATATTGTATTTTCTTTTGGACACTGTTTAGAATTTTGTCTCAGTTATTAACATATTGTCTCCCTTCACTACAATTTAAAAGCTCAGTCAGAATGTAGACGGTCTTTGCAGTGTTTTGGTGAGGTCTTCAGGTATTCTTTTGTCGGAGGGGTGGTGGCATCTCTTTTAACGTGGAGCCCACGCACAGGTGCGCACCAACGTGTTGCTGAGATAACGAAGTACTGGCTGTATGGCCTCATGCCTAATCTACAACTGTCCACCTAATAAAGATGTGATACTCGTAACTGCACCCTGATGTGGTCCAAGAATACCGTGCCAGAGCAGGCATATGAAGTGTGATAAGGGCTCTGCAGAGGTAATAGCAAGAGAAAAAAGCTCTGCGGCAGCATCATTATTACCTTTTGCACGGGAGATTTTCTGAATTCGCCACAATCCAGCCACATTCAAATAGTTGTGAAAAGCATTGCAGGGTATTCATCTAATGTGAAAGAGGCCTTTCAGCACAAGATTGAAGTCCTGACAGCAGCAGGCCAAAAATAAAACAAGGTAGATGTAAGAAAAAAAATGTAAAAACTGCTCGATATTTGTTGGAATTTCTAGGGTATATAGTAATAGTTGGCATGTATGAAAAAGTCACTTTGAAAAGCATAATCTCACCAAAAACAGTTTGTGTGCAGACTAAAGTTGCAAACACATCTGAAAACATATGTTTGAAAAATATTCATAGTAAAGAAAAGGCTAAAGTTGAGCTTGTTAGTGTTTTTTATTTTAAACAAAGCAAGCCAGAATGTGGTTTTAGCCTAATTTTTGAAACCTAGTCATGATTTTTCTTGTTCATAAAATTGTCAAATCAAAAGTGAAAGGCTTCATAATACGAAATGTAATCTTTTGAAAAGCAGATTGCTGCACAGTGCCACACTTGGTTAATCTTTCAACATCCCCACTGCTAAACAAAGACTTTTTTATGACAAAGTGTGGAGGTTTATACAGGTTTTTTTTTTCTAAACCTTCAGAGCAGTTTTCAGTACTTGCCCGAGCTTGTGAAGGCCTTTATTAAGTTTCACATCGACTCCCCAAGGACATCTCACCAACCCTGTATAACCCCCCACCACTACACACACACACAAACACACACTCCAATCCAAAGCAGGATGACATATCTTCACTCCCATTCCTTTTTTTTTACTATTTTAATTTCCGTGCCTTTGTACAAAAGCACAAACCCAAGCTCTGGGGCGGATCTGCAAACAATGAGCCGTGCTGCTATCTGTGTTTTAACTGTCTCCGCCTGAGGAACGCTATGGATCCCAGCCAAAACAATTCATTCACACAGAGTTCTTCACACGCCCATGTTGATTCACTCCTTTATTTTGGAAAACTTAACGGAGCGGTCTCATTCATTACCGTTGGAATGGCTGCAAATATTTTCTCATTCTTCTGCAGGAGGGAAGCTTGTGTTTAGCTTATTGCGCCACCTGAGTTATTCCAGCATAAATCTTTTTCAGCTGTAGGCTTTCCACATGCTGGTGGTATTTGATGAATATGACAGCCACTGCTGCAGAATCTACGTCAAGTTCAGTAAGTTCAAGAAATAATTGTAAACATTGCCATCTGTGACCCAACCCTTCTACTTTTTTTAATCAGATCTTTCAATTCTGAGCTCTTCACTTCCTCCTGTGTTTCAGCTCATGTGGGCAGAGAGATCCATCTTGATTTCTTAATTAGCTTGTTGTTTCATTCTCAGTCACTACCTGCCTTCCTGTCTGCCACAAACACTCGCTTTATCAGCCCTTGGTATCACAAGGAGCAGAAGTTAATATTACCCATTGGTGTATCTTTCCATGATTCATGAAGTCCCCGATGAACCACAGACTGTCTGGACTTCATATCAGGAGGCAGAGCAGCGAGGTTGGAGCATTTCTGATTCCACACACTCGTGCAAAAATCACACTGCTATCAGCTGGATGGCTCAAACAGCCAAGGCATCTGGTAACCAGCAGTAGACATCTCTGTGGTTTTATGCTTTCGGTGATAAGATAGCACCTGACCTGCCCAGCGTGGGCCTTGCTTCCTTTAGATGTGGTTACATCAGATAAACTTTACATTCTTTTGCAGTTTGCTGTGATAAACGTGTCTCTCATGAGGCTTTGCCAGGCCTCCGTCTTTAGTAGTTCTGTTGCAACCAAATGAGAAACATACGGTTGTTTTACCTATTCATAGATATGGTAGATATTGTTGAATGAAATGTGGGTAAAATTTGTATTATGTTTATGCAAAGACATATTGCACAAAGAAACTTAGAACCTAAATTCGAATTGTTGGGTTACTAGTTGCCATGTCTCACTTTTTGCAGTTGCCTTACATTTTTATGGCCCACCTATGGCAGCAACAGTATATGGATTTGCACTAAACTATCAGGGTACAAACATCAGGGTTAAAGTCATGCAACTGGATAAACAATGCCACATAGCAGACAGTTGTGAGCCAGATCTGTTGTCAGGCTGGCCCTGCTGGCTGACTGCTGGTATGGTAAGTGGTTCGTCCTCCCAAATGTGGACTAGATTTGGCAATGATGGCACTGTTTGTATGCCACAACTGGCTCAACTGAAACGTGTTGCAGGCATCAAATTAAAAATGAGTGAATATTTGCAAAAAAACAAAGTTTATCTGTTTGAACATTGAATATCTTGTCTTTGTAGTGTATTCAATTGAATATACTGTAAGTTGAAAATGATTTGCAAATATTCTGTTTGTACACGACATCCCAACTCCATTGGAATTGGGATTTTATTAACAATTAAGACATAACATACAGTTTTGAGTTGCTCAAACTGTTTACTGATCACCCAGTCCATTGTTTAATATAAAATCAATGAATAATACATTTTATTTTTTTATTAATATTATCTTATACTAAAGTAACCAATCAAAAAATTGTACTTCCCTGCTGTCTTTAAGTTTCTTCATGAATTAGAGTGATTTTTCTGTCTTTGCTCCTGGGAAGGTCATTGACTGATATAATTAAGTTGGGGAAAAAACAAATAATTTTGGCTCTTTTTTTTCCTCTTGCACTGTATCAGCAGCAAACCATGACCCAAAATCTGAAGCATACACCAAATCTTGACTTATGTGTATCGCTACACCACTAATTTAGATATATACATAGATAGTAGTGTTATGCATTTTCAACAATAACAATTGATTTGGGTGTTTACATGTATTTCCCTAATGTTTAGTGCATCAATTAATTATCCATTATTTCACTTTTCCAACATTAAATGGGCCTCTGTCACAGTTAAAATTTTGTCATATTTGCCTTTTTTTAAAGCGGTTCATCAAGGAGTCTAGGCAATCTGCTATTTATAGATCACTCGTGTGAGTCTGGGAGTAACATGGGGGGGTGTTAGATGTGTGACTGGTGATATTGTCAGCTGGTTTAAATGAGCTGGGTTTAAAAAGCTGATTTAAAAAGTAAAAAGTGATTTACTCATCTTGATTTTCTTAGCCGCTGGAGAATAGTGCTGAGGCTAAATTGAGGCATCATCTTGCATAGAATGCAGATTATGAATATAGTCTTTGTTTTTTTTTCTTTTTGTTCTTTTTTACTTTGATAAGCGATTGTTTTAATGTTTGAAATGACAATACACAAAGATGTCTCAGAGTAACTCAGACTGGGGAAAAGTGCCAGTTTTTGGTCTACATGAGTGGTAAAGTGACCAGCAGTTGTTGCTTGAGGACATCTTTTGTGGAAGAAAACAAAACGGCCTCAGCTGTATCACAAACACCGACCGCAGGCCTGTACAGCAGTAATATAGAGACCAAAGATACAGACTGGTGTAAAGACTTTGCAGAAAAACGGAGCTAAAAAGATCAGTTTAAAGCAAAACAAAAATCTCCAGCTACTCGAGCATCATGACAAACACGGCTCCCCTCAGACTTGTTGTCTAACCCGCTGATCTCTGATAAATTACACTGCTACATTAAATCATTTGAACAAGAAAAACACATTTTTCATGATAATGCTTTTAATAAATAAAACTGGAAAATATATCAGAAGAAATCTTGAACGATGCCAATGCATCTAGTATTGCCTTCCAGCATACATCAGCTTTCTTCTATAAAGCCTGATAGCTATTTAGGAGTTTTGGGAACAATCTGAGCTGACAAAAAGCTTTTAACTGTTTAAGTGTAAGAGTTTGTTGAATTATGGTTATTTAGCAGCACAAAACGTAACAATGTTTTTTGGCAATAAATCTTGATTGGAAGGACCTGTACCAGAAGCTCAAAACTAGAGTCAATAACAACAAAATAAGCTGTTTGGCAGAGTAGATTTGGCAAATTGTTTAATGTGCTTAACCCACATACTTAGCTCTACTGCACATCTCACAAATGCATGTTCCTTACAAATGTGGCACCATTTAAAAGGAAAACTACCAAGCCTTCCAACTGTATACGATTTAGAAGCAATTTTACAACTAGGAAATAATCTACCAAACACAACTTTCCTTACTTGTTGTGCTAAGTTTATGTGAGGTCTATCTGAAACTACATTTTTGACCTATATGTGTTAAAAAAAAAACTCCAATGTAATTTAATATCATTGGTCAATCAACCCTGTTCAAACTTAACTTTAATTGTCTCAATAAAAGTTCACATTTTTACAGTTTGGATGTGATTTCAAAGCTACATCATTCTGCTATTTTACAAGTCATGCAACAATCGTTATCATCTGAACTGTTAAAATATATGATTTTAATCAAACCGGATGCCCTGGATTGCCTCTTAGCCCCCTCTGATTTGTGAAGCGATGCTGTTTCATCTCAGAGTTGTTTTCATTCTGCTATAAGAGTTACTAATGTCACTTCCAAACCCCCTGATATAATACCTTCTTAGCTGAAGCACAGGAATGCCACATGGCTTGTGAAGTTTGGCAGCTGGACACACTCTGTACTGTGTGCTCAGCCCAATTCTTATACATCTGCTGTTGTTTTATTTCGCTTTTGAAAGGTTATAAAGAAGATACGGATCAGCAGACTGCTGAGACACCACAACGCGTGTCATTTTAAAATACAAAGAACTCCAAAAAAAAAAACTCATCAAGATCAGTTTGAGAAAAGATTTTCTCTGCTTACTGGATGCATACGGTGTCAGAGCTGGTGCCTGTGAGTAAACAGGATATTGTTGCCTGCATACCTTCATTTCACTGCAGTGCTAATTTAATCTCTGTTACTATGGAGGTAGAACTTGGAGTCTCACACACACACACACACACACACACACACATGGTCATCGTTATGGTATAGCTTTACGCCTAAATAATAAGTCTACTATTATCTGTGTCCTTGTTTTTCAATTAAATTTAATCAATTTCCTGTGATAATGTTAGATCTGGTTTGGGACAGTGGTGGCAAATTGAAATCAGAAAAAAAGAATTGCTGTGAAATACACTACAGCTTCTTTGATCTCACAGAATTATACTTTTTTTTTTTCAGGTTAGACTTTTTGATTTGAGAAAGGATAATCAGTTCCATAGATAGAATAAGTCTGCTGGTTCTTGCAAAATGAAAAAAAGAAATGTTTTTAAAGAGATATTTTGAACACTCAGAAATGGGGTTTTGTGGAAAAGCTATGAAGTACTAATATCTTACCTGTTAAAAATATCTCAAAATAAGCTGTTTTAAAGCCAGCATTGACCATAAACTACATTTCCCATAATGTTGATTATTCATGGGAATTCCCTGTCAGAAAGTGAGTTTCAAGACTTACAACAACAGTCTGAAAAACTTTTACATTTAATTGTATTTCTGTATTATTTATTTCACATTTAATCATTCGTAGATGTGGTATTTTCAGTGTTTATAAGAGGACGTCAAAGTCAAACTCTTTGAGGGCCACCATAACACTCACATGGCCCTCTGTAAAAATGAGTTTGACACCATGGTTTATGGGAACAGTATTATTCATCAGTTTCACATTACATCATTTATCTGATGGATATTTTGTGTAATTCTTCAAAAAGTGCTACAGCTAGCTTATGTTGTTGCTGTTTACACTTGTAAATAACCATAATCTTCCATGTACATAAATAACTGCAATGAGAAACTGACAGCAGTATCAAGGTATTGAAAATATTGTTTGCAGAAACTACTTAGAAGCTTTTGAGACTGGAGTTCTTTCAGGATGGCAGAAATTCATTTTATTTTTGGTTTTTTTGAGACAAGCTGATAGCTCATCAATATAATCAGAAATAACCTTTATTTCTCCAAACTAAGGTCCTTCAAAGAGCTATCTACAACAGGTAAGATATTGTTTAAAACTCTATAAGAGGTCTTCAACCCAGTTTCTCGTGACCCTCTGTCCTTTATGTTTTAGATGTCTCCCTGCTTCAGCACACCTGACTGAAATGAATGAGTGATTGACAGATTTCTGCTAAATTTGGTGACATTCTGAGTGGTTAATTTCATTATTTGAATCAGGTGTGCCAAAGCAGGGAAACAGCAAAAACATGCAGGACAGTGGGTCATAAGGAACAGGGTTGAAAACTGCTCTGATAGAATGGGTGCAATTTCCCTTTAAAATCTTTAATGCTGATTGGTTTTAATGAGCAACAATTCAGGAAAACGCAACAAAAACTGATGCAGCAGATTTAAGTGAAATGAAGAATTCGGAAGCATGAACATGGCTCACTAAAGGAGGAAGAGGAACTGATTGTTCTGTGACAGAGAGGCTGAAGAGAAAATGAGGGAGAGCAGAGAAAGCAGGTCTGAAAAATATTCATTTAAAAAAAAAATCATTTTTAATGATCAAAATTCCAGTCACAAAACATTAGGGCTTCTGCTGGGTCTCGTACTCGGAGCAGACAAGGCTCCAGCTGCCAAGCATGTTGCATCATGAAAACACACTATATCCTCAGTGGGAAGTGTCAAACAGCAGGAAGCATCTGAATGGCATCAAATCACGCACCCCACTGCTCCGTACACTGAGCTTTACTGGTATTCTTTTCTTTTTTTTTTGTATAACAAACTGTACACAATACATATGTTGAGTGTGTCTCAAAGCTCCTGCACATGAAAGCACCGTACAGGTGATCATGAATGATAATTCTGCAGACGGACACATAAATTAGCTGCTGCTGCGAACCTCGTGCGCAGCAGTGTGCACAGCTCAGCTCAGAGCAGGAATGCAAATGGCGTTTTCTGCATTAATCCGAGACACGGCGATTGAATTGCAAATGCACTAAAGTAACTGTTTTTAAATTCATTTAAAAGGCTTTGAATAGTAATCGCTCTCCCTCCTCCTCCTACACGGCACTGGTTAACAAAAAAAGGAAGTTGATTTTGAATTCTTTCAGTGCATAAACCTCTGACCAGAGGAAATTACAGCTGCAAGGCGCAGCACTTTAATACACAACTTCTGTTCAAAGCCCAGCTTGCAACTCCGCTGTGAAAAAAAATGTGAGTTACTGTGTGCTGGTACATGACTTCTTCACTGGTAATGTTTTTGCCTGTGTGTGTGTGTGTGTGTGTGTGTGTGGGCTTGTCATAATACAAACAATTAAATAAACATCTATGAGTATACAGATTTTAATGAGATTTTCAGAAAATATTGATCTACAGCTGATTAACCTTGGGATTTTACCCTATAAAATGGGCCTTGCAACACAACAATGGTTGCTGAATGGGATTTTCCACATAGTGTTATTTTGAAGGTTTTTCTTTCTTTTTTTACTCATTCCTCATCATTATTGGATCAAAGTGTAAAGCATTGCTTTAGTGGCACTCAAGGGAAACTTTTATTACACATCAAAGATGTTGAACAGTTCAACTTTTTACTATGTTTATCATTTTTGACTCAGTGGACAACGATTGGCTTTAATTTAATTTAGTTGTCAAAAAAATATGTTTTGTTTAATACAACACGTCTTCTGTCTTTTCATTGCTGGAAAACAGGTTAATATTTAAGTAACACATTCTCATTATGAGCTAGCAGTTAGCCTTAATGGTCACAAGACCAAAACAGATTGTTGAAGTCTTAAAACAACTCTGATTAATAAATGTATTTATTTATTTTTAACCTTTTACAATACAGTCAAGTTTGCATTATGGTGTTATTTACATAGAAATATCATACAGTGTGCCAGGTTAGGAAGTGCTACAGCTAGCTGCTTGTACTTGTGCTGCTGCTATTTGTGTTTATAAAATTCTCTGTAAATAAATGTAAATGGTCTGAACTGACATAGTGCTCTAGGGTGAAGTGTCTTGTCCAAGGACACAATGGCTGAGATGGACAGAGAGAGGGAATTGAACCAGCAACCCACCAGTTACAGGGCAAACCCCTACCTCCTGTCTCCGCTGTCGCCCAATTGTCAGATGAGAAAATTTCATCCTTGGTTTTTAAAATTGTGTCCATCACATAAAACAATGAAATATTTAAGATTGAAGTTGTAGGATGGCAGTTATTCACTTTTGTCTATTAGCTCATGAGTTGCGTCGAATTATTTCTCCAACCTTCAAACAACCATCTAATAAAAGTTACAATATTAATTGCTCAGGATATTTCTCCTGCACTCCATTTGAATTTTCTTTTCCTATCCCTTTAATGCTGATGGAGCACATTTTGTTAAACATCTACGACTTCTTTAAAATCTTGCGTCTCTCTGCTGGTGGTCTTTGGACTCACCATCTGACACATTGACACAAGTCAGCTCCCGTCTTTTTATATATTTTACACTCAGCTGCTATTTAAGGCAACATGGTTCTCTCTCTGATAAAACAGACATGAAGGGAAAAAGTGCTTGGCTTAGATCTTATACAATATATGGCAGCTGGTGTATGAGTCCACACCAGCAGGAGGTGATTCTACATTTGTTGCAGCTTAGAAGCTTGAACATTGTAGAAACCATGTGTCATGTGAGGATCTTTGATCTTTGAAGGTCTTACTTGGTTTTTTGAACATCTTCATCTCTACAGTAGCTTCTTCTCTGAAGGATATTTTAAGTTGTGACTGATATTTGCTACTAATCTCTAACATTTTTTTCTGTGTTAGACATGAAAAATATTACTTGCTTTTTATTACAGTTTACAGCTGTGATCATCAACTGGTGGCCTCGGGGCCGAAGCAGGCCCCAAAGCTCAAACTATCTGGCCCCTCAAGTCCTGAACCATTAATAAATTACAGACAGTCTGATTCAGGGTTCAGTGGTACCTCAGCTCAATAAGGGTTAATGAAGGTAGGTTCTTAGTCTATCAGAAAGCTCATTTATAGCTCAGGCCTGATTATGATGTTGAAATGTAGCAGAAAAATGTAGCTAAGTGTTGCTACTGGTTAGTCAAGAAGGCTAAGTTTGAGTTACAGGTAATGCCAGGTTCTTTCAAGAGCCAGTTTTATGTGTTTCACAGGCATATAGTTCAATTCTATACCAAAATAAACTGTCACCTTCAGTTGTTATGAAAATGCTGTCAATGTGTTTGAACATAGGTTGGAGGAAATTGAAATTGCACTATGAACCCACCAACTGAGAAAAAAACAATTTCCCCCTTGAGCCACAGTTGCCTAATGTTAATTATTTATCTATGTAATTTGAAATTGTATTTTTTCCCCCATATTGTTTTTATGCAGTGGCTTACAAGTAAATTTACAACAAAACGTTTTAAAATAACGGGGGAAGATTAAAAAATATAAATAAATTGCAAATAAATAAAAAACGGATCAGCCATAATCAACAAAAACACAGTAATGGATTTTTTAATTTATTTTTTTACATTGGATGACTATAATGATATGATCTACTCATGAGTCAAGATGGGTTTTATTGTCATTTACCTATACTTTATATACAAGTAGATATTGAAATGAAGCAAGTGTTCCTCCAGGTGCAGGGTGCACAACAAATTTGATAAAAAGTTCAAACATCAAAATACACCATGTACATTTTATGATGCACAGTGCAACATAGTCTGCAAATGTGCAATATATGTACAGTCCTGAGTGGTTGTGTGAGTGTGTGTGTGTGTTTGTGTGTTACAGCTCTGATGAGTTGTGGGTAGAAACTGTTGCAGGATCTAGTGATGTGGGAACCTTCCATCTGACAGCCGGAGAGGATCTAAAAATTTACTCTGAACTTAATACCTTTAGCTGATGCGGCCCAAAGAGTTGTGCCAAGGTGGGCATACAGAGTATGGTCTTGGTGCTGGAGAACGATTTGAGAACATGGAAGAAAGCTGGAAAAAACAATTTGACAAATGCTAACAGCATAGCAACATGAAACTGAAGGTTTTCCAAATTTGCCACAATCCATACACACTTCAAAAGAGTATAAGTGTGAAGAGGCCCTGGTTAAGGGCTGGCCTCCATACAGTCTACTTATAAGAATTATCTCCCCTTGAGTAAATATGAATAGCTGCTGCTTTGAAGAATATTTTAGTTCGTCAAGTCTTTATTTGATATTTTTAGAAAGTCTTCATTAAATTTTAGAAATCTTCATGCAGGAAGCGATAGACTTGAAGCTTGGTACCAGGTACCATGGGGGAAATCAGCATTCCCTTCAGGAAACGAAACTTTATTATATGTGCTCGTCTCCCAAACGACCATCCATCCATGCGATGGTGCGAGAAAAAGCAAGAGAAGTGATGGAGTGAATGAGGCAAGACGTAGCAGCAGCCAGTGCAGCTACTTTTCTTTAACAGTCACTTAAAAACCTCTCACGTCTTCTCAGATGATTTGATTCCATACCTGGAAACTTTTATGACCTTTTCCTCTAACTAGGCAATAAAACAATAATGGTCTCTGTCTTTAGTTTTTTTTAGTTTTTTTTTTTTTCTGCCGGCTACATGAACTTACCCTCCTGCTCATTTGTTTTCCCTTACTTTTCTTGATTGATAGCAGTTTTACAATGCATCTGTTGCACAATTAAATTGGATAATATCACAAATAACTAGAGACATTGGCGTGCATAACAAATTGCATCTAATGAGGTTTTCATCACAAAGGCATGAAAGTAATCCAGTCAAGATTTCCTGAAAGGATGGTCTGAGGCAATGAATCAAAGTTGTAAAAAAATAAAGATAGAAAGACTACAGGAAGGAGAAAAGAGCTCATTAGAAGTAACAGAGGGTTTGAACATGACATGACAAAAGCCCCCTTTTTGACCTGCAGCGCTCACCTGAATTCTAAATGATTGCAAGTTTATGGTTACTTTTAGCAAAGAGTGCTTTAACGGAGCTCTGAACTGAGATCCATCCAGACATTTAAAACATTAGGATACCGTATAAATCATAAATAAAATAATACAACAACATTTTTAGCCCAGATTAATATGATGAAGAACTCATGAGCCCAGAATGCTTACAGCTTATAGAAGTTCCAACATTAGTACCTAATACTTTTACAGTATTGATGGTGTACTATGACTGGTCAGTTTATTTATGTTGGACCAACATTTCTACAAGTCATTCATGCTACAAAAAAGGACCTGGAAATGACGGATGTTTAAGTTGATGTTGAGCTTTGCTTGGTCAAACTGCTACAGAGAAGAAGAATCAAAAGATGAGTCCATGACTCCATTTTGATATTAGTTTGTCTATTAGGGTTGTGGACAATAATAAATGCTAAGGGTATAACAATACATCAATTTACATCAATACATCGGTGCAAAATGAAAAACAATCTATCCATATTGTCATAATAGGTCTGATGTGGCTCAATATCATATGCCCAGGCACAGTGGATGTTTATTTCCAGTTGATTATAGATCTAGCCATGTGATAGACTTACGACCTGTCCAGGGTGCCCCCACCCCCACTTGCAGAGTGACTGCTGGACCTGGTCACCAATGCCAGATTTTTTTCTCCTATTTTGACCTACGTAAAAAGAATTTTGAAATACACCAACATATGTGGCAAATGACAAACCAGTGTGACAGTAGTAGTAACTTCTGGTCTGAGTCCTAATCCTGTCCTTTTTGGTTGGCATTAAACTTTAAAGTGCCTGTGGCGTCAAATGTTTGTAATACATATGAATGTATTTTTAGAAAGAGGGCATTGATAAAATTGTAAAAAAAAAAATAAAAATTCATGACGCTGAGATGAACAGTTGTTGAGATATTTGCCGGTGAAGTAACAGGAAGTGATGTCAAAGGGGAATGTCTGCATGTG
>JAUBOC010000082.1:648925-663042 GCA_032275365.1 Anablepsoides cearensis | reverse complement strand
TGGGTCAGAACACGTAAATCACCTCGTCTCCTTTGGGCTGCGGCACAATTTTACCAACGCCACTCCAAAATTAGAATTTCATCGCAAAACCACTATTAAATTAGCTGTTTTTGATATTTTAAATGGTATTGCAGTTAAATGGGCACATCAGAACCACAGCATGCAGGATTTTCGTGTTTTTTTCTGGGTCTGTCCGCTCAGTCCCACCCCCGTCCTTTCTGTCCAATGGGAGCAATGATCATCACTCTCATGGCTTTGTTTACAACTTATAGTTTGTTTGCAAAAAAGCACAATGTGAATGCAAACCGCACTAAATGAAAAATATAAAGTCCACTTTTAGTCCGGACCAAACAAGTGGACCAAAGGACTTTCCTGGTGTGAAAACAACCTTACTTTTGAAGCTCCCAACACACATGCAAGGAAACATATTCATTTGATAAACTGCTGACATGCTGTAGTAAACAACAGTCTGGTGCAAAAGGGACATAACCACTACTTATCAATTACAAATTACAAAACATAAATTTTAAATAGGCTTTTAAAATGCTGTTTACAGGTATAAGAGCAAGAAAGACAACAACTAATCCCATCTATTCTGCTGCACCAATCTTCTAACCCTATGTTAACTGTGTTGTTTCTCAAAGTGTGAGGACTAATATCAGCGGACATATAGGTGTGTAGCAGTACACATTAATCACAGTTCAGTTTGCACCTCCGTTTTAGGGTCACGGTTTGATAAGGGGTTTGTACAACAGAAAAATACAAAAGAAATCCCAAATGCTAGGATTTTTTTCCCCACCTATTTTAGACAGACAATAAATCTCCCAGAAGCAGAGACAGAAAAACAAACCACCCCTGGCAGTGGAGAGGCTCTAAGGTAGCAGGTCATGTAACTTCAGTATGAAACTAACACAATAAATAAGCCATATTATGTGTACTTTTTTATTTATTCAACTTGAACTGTAAACAGTGCCCTACAGGTTGTGTATCAAACTAAAAATATAATAAGCTTTAAACTGAAAAGTATATCCTTTTTGATTAGAAAACAAAATGTTTTTGTCTGTTGCGGTTAATTTGCTCTGAAAATACATGCCGAAACAAACAGCAAGGTTTTAAAGTGCCTTCAGGTCATCTGAACTCACCATTCCTGCTTTGTTTTAGTGTTGATTACTTTAGACAGTATCTTCCGCTAATCTTTTTCTGTTGGGGTAATTGTTGTGTACTGTGTTTGAGATGAGAAACCCGTATCTGTGACAAATGTATTCTTTACCTGCAGCAGACCTGATGGGTGTAGAAAAGCTGGGGTCATGCTTGTGTAATCTGGTTCTGCTCTGTTGCTGCACCAGAACTGGTCATCAACTATAAATACTAGAAAAGGGTGAATATTATTAGTAAATACAAAGTATTTGAGTGTTATAAAAAGTCCTGTCACACTGTTGTAGCAACTCATTCTGACCTATGAAACTTTTGTTATGATTAAATTCATAATACAGGCTATATATTGAATGTCATCATTAGTATTTAAGTATGTATACATCCAAAAGGGGCTTCCAGTAGATTGTTTTTGTTCTAACCAAAACACCTTCAATGTGACAGGGCTTTTCAGAAAAAAAACAATAAATAAAGTTGGCCTTTTATATGAGGTGTTTTTTAAATAATTTTTAGAAAAACAACAACATAATGTAACATTTTGGCTTGTTCATGACCAAGGTAAAACCCACGGGAACCACGGTTAAACTCCCAGCTCAAGTTCAAGCAGTTACAAAACAGCTGCCGTCTCCTTCCATTTACTCGTCCGAACTCACGCCCACATTTCACTTTACTCGCTGCAGTAAAAAGTCAATTTCCTGGTTGTCCTTACGACACTGTTTAACATTATGAGTTCATGCCGGACACACCTGCATCAAAACACAATAGTTCCTGGGTCAACTTTGCACCAGTGACAGCCTGACTCAGCCCACATGGCGCAATACCGGGGAGTTGTGCCATGTCTCACGGTGCAACGGAAAGGGCGCGGACTCATATTTATAGTCTCAGTTAAGCGATAAGTCCACTCCTATAGGCCACAAATCCTTCAAAGAGCTGCATGGGTTCAGAGGTCAACATGTAAATGCACAATGTAATCTGCAGACAAACAGCCCAACCCTCCGTACAGTCATCGAGGTAAATATTGCTGCACTCATTTGTCTCGCCATGAGCCGCTCGATGGTCTGAGTGAACATTTCATAAATGCTGATGAGCTGCCAAGTGATGACTGTCGGGGCCAGCAGTTATTACTGTGCAACATGTCTGGGCCTCATTGTTTGAGATGGAAACGCCCGAGATTAAATCAGCCACACTCTTGGCTACTTGAAAACACAGCGTGAAGAGGGATTACAGTCAAGGTTGTTGGCCTGGCGGCTGGAGGCCAGGAGTGGGAGATAGATATAGAAATGCAGAGAGAAGAGACAAAAGCAAGGTGTATAAGACCCCCACAGTGAATGAGACTGCCTGCTTATGAGTTGAGAGCGTGATGTGCAAACAGAGGTCTTTCAGAGCTGCCAGGCACACAATAGCTTTGTTTGCTATGCAATAGAAACCAGTTGTTCGCTGCTGAGTCAATATTTACTGCCTAATGGAATGTGTGCGCTGCTACTACCTCTGCTCAACAACACCAGATTGGAGGTGGGAGTTTCTACGCCCCCTCTCTGTCTTTATCGCAGCGCAACCGTGCCATCATCGCCCATCCCTCGTCATCCATCCTTTATCTAACTCCCCCAATCATCTCATTCCTTACTTCCTTTACTCCCCTCTTATGCTCTCAGTGTTGTCTCCATCACTCCCACCTCCGTACGTTTTTCCTCCCATTTTTTTTTTTGTCAGTTCCGTATCATATCTTTTGCATCTGCAGCGCACCACAGCAAACAGTGGAGGAAACTCTGTAATGAGACCCTGTTTGGAGCCGAGTTCAACAAGAGATCACTTATCAGGTATTGTAACAAAGGAAATTGTAAATCCTGAGTTTTAATAGTGGTGTTGTAAAGGAAAAAAAAAACTGGATGGTCTTCTGCCTCTCAAGTGCAACATTGTACCAAGGCCGTGGCACTGACAGAGAGAGTGAGATAGCTCAGCGATGAGATCACCAGGCTAACAGAATGATCCCTTTGTACCCAAGCCTGTTGGTCGACAGTGAATGTGATGCATGTGCTATTTACACCGTGGCTTCTGATACACTGCAGCTTAATCACAGGCAGTTCTCCTAAAGGTGCATCGACTGGGGTGCCTTCCCGGCTGAGTGGACTCTACAGCTCATATTGATTCTGTGCACACCTTTTCCCAGGTGTGGATGGGTGAGCATGGCACACTCGTCCAAGCCTAAAGTTGTTTTTATTCCTCCCCAAATCGTCCGACTTCAACAATCCGTTCCCCTCGGTCATGCTTCGGTATTATATCTCCACAGCTCGGAGGATCACAGAGTCGAGGTCAGCTGTGGGAGAAACAGGATTGTGGGGAGTTGAGGTGGGTTTCCATAGTGACACCAAGGCAATGAAAAGATTGGACCAGTGGAGTGTGCAGTGGGTGCCAGTGTGTGTATATGTGTGCACACGAGTTCAGCTCCAGAGCTAGACACAGTGGAACCATTCATGATCTACTGTCTGGCCCCCAAGCAGTCCTTTTAAATCAAAGCTAGCTCAAAGAGCTTAGATGCGTGCAATGTTCTGTTGCATTTAAAAATGTTATCTGGCTTTACGAAGTGGTATTCTGTGTAAAGGTTACAAACAATTAATATCCAGCCTGTTGTAGAAAGCTCTTTAAATGGACTTACTGTGGAGAAATACAGCGTATGACTAACAGGACCGACAAGGTAATGGCTGGTCTGAATTCAGGCCGTGAGCTGCTTCCTCAAGCAACTCTTATCTCCAAAATTTCGTAATGGTTAAAAAAATGTTATTTTATACATCTTTGCATTGTACATTTTGCAGTACTTGGTTGTTTACATGGTGTATCATAATAAGAAAATGGGCCTGGTTCCAAAGCAAAGTGGGTCTGCACAGACAAGCTAATATTAGCTCATTAATACAGTGTGAGATAACTGACAGCCCAAGCAAGTAAGAAAATAAAATCTTTAAAATTTCACAGTAGTTTATGTAAGTTCTTATATTAGAACTAGTATAGCTGTTTTATTACATGGTCATTACTAGGGTGTCCTAATACCAGTTTTTCTCAAATCGAGTACAAGTAATTCAGTTTGAGTACTCACCGATACCGAGTACTAATACCAAGTACTTATTGAATTAGTACCTAGACATTACACAATGACTTTAAAAACATGTTTCTTTTATTTAGAACATAACATTTCTCCTTCTTTACAGGCCTACAAACCCTCTGACTAGATCCAATGAAGCAACATAATATTGCAAAAATTTAAAATAAATAAAAGTGACAAATAGGATTTTCTTTCAACTTTCAATCAATAAACATTTCACTTAAAATGTAAACTGTAACACATTCAATTACGTATCAATACCAGTATCCTAGTATCAATACCTGTAATGGTATTGGTCCCAAGTATTTTTTGTATGAGTACAAGTACTTGTAAAAATGCTGGTATCAGGCCAAATACCAATACCAATACTGGTATCAGGGCAACAATAGTTATTGCGGCAGATGTTTTGTTATATTTCTGCAGGCAGTGGCTTGAAATTCAACTACAATGCAACAGCCATTTGCAAAATAAAAAAAATAAAAAAAAATTAAAAAAATTGTTTTTGCAAATAACCACAGCTTTATTTTTAAGGTAATAATGCAATTATATAGCAATCTATGGTCTAAGACAACAGAAATACAATTTGGTCCTAGCTTTCTAGCCATTAGCTCTTCAATTCTGTCAAATGTAAAGTCTATTCCTCTAAATTGAGTCAGTTAAAAAAATTTATCTACATTATAAGATATAAATTGGTAATAACTTTTTCATTGAACACAACTTCTAAAAAGCAGGAATATTTTTATAAATCTAAAACTGAAACAGAAAGGAAGTAAAAATGTATTATTTGTCATTATGTTGGCTGTAATCCATCTACTCCTGATGCATTTTCAGTCAACAACTTCAGCAAACTGAGGTTTTATTTATTGTCCATGTTATGAAGAAGAAAAATTGACGGCTTTGAGTTGAGTTTGTTAACAGTTCCATGCTGTCCAACACATAAACAATTAGCTGGAGACATATTCACTGTCTCTAATTATCCTTTCTGTGTGCAGATTAAACGGTTTCACGAATTTGGCTTCTAACAAGCCAAATCTTCTAAATATACAAGCAATGCATCTGTTCAATTTTTAAAAAAACCTAAATCACTGAACTGCTGTTGTCATCAACTTGTGCCACACTGTGAGCAACAGCCATCATCAATATTATTTAACCAGGGCAGTTAGGGCCTTATCTAATCGCCTTTTAGTGCCATTTTCCACTGAACTTGACCTTTCACTCAGTCCACAGAGTGTGGCCTCGTGCGGTCAGAGTGCATTTAACGGTAATTTGTCAATGAAATGACTCAAAACGTGTGCAGCTTGAGTAAAGATCCCCCTCCTGCCTGCCCTGAGCACAGACTACAAGGGGAATAATTTTCAAAGGGGCCTTGATTGTGCGGCGCCCGTGTTAATGAAAAACTGTGGTCTTTGATAGAATTGGCACTTAATGAAGACTATAATGTGAGCACAGATGCCTTGAAAGAACTGTGTCAAATTAGATCGGAAACTCTAAATCTGGTGTAATACCTTGAAGAGTAATTTAAAGATAAGACAATTTCTCATTTGGCATGTGAAATAATTAATTATCTGTTTGGTGGAAATCTTAACAAGGTTTTTAGTATGCATATAAAATTTGGGATTGCAAAATCAAATTGACATCATTAAGTTATTATGTGGTAGATTACATCTATTTGCTCTCGTAAGGTCCCAAAGAGTTGAGCTGGTGATTAGGTAATGAAATGAAAATGCATGATCGAATCAGTGGCTGGAGATATTAGCTCTGCAGAAGCCTTTTCTGTGGGGGTAGGCATTAATGGGGAAGGGGCTCCAATGTCGGAAATTTTCAGAGGCCCTGTTGTTGGAGTTACTAAAGTGGTTAATTAGCTTAGCATAGCAGTTTGTAGTAACTCAAACAAAGCTGCTCACAACTGATGCTCAGTTTTTATTCTACAATTCATTGAAAGATTAAACTATAACCGTAATTAAGAGAGTCTTTTACTTGAACATTCCCATAATACTCTCAGTGACTGTGCTGATGATGATAAGCAGGTAGAGCACATTTAATGTTGCCAACTTTTAGAAATTAAATTAAGAAGCACTGGCAGGGCAGCAGCGGTGCTGGTGTAAGAGGTACAGTCATCAAGTAAAATGCAATGACTTAACCTATTAGCAGAAAAACATTTTTTTAGGCTTGTATATTCAAATCTAATTAAATGAACAAACCTGACTCAACTCGTGTTTGTATTTTGAGTGATCAATATTGGAAGGTATTAGATTATGATTATAAAATTGTGTTTTTGGCAAGGCACAAAAATACTAAACAGCAACTTGTTTAAAATTAAAAAAGACAGTTTATAACCAAGTATATGCAGATTCAATTAATGAAAAAAACTTTATTGCAATTAAAGCACAACATTACATACAGTAATGGGTAAAATAGTTCAAAATAATATCCATCTATTTATCCATCCATCCATCCATCATCTTTCTATGTGCTTCTTTCTTTCAGGGTCACATTGGTCACTGTTGCCCATGTCTGAGGGGTGGGGTACAACCTGGACAGGTCACAAGTCCATCACAGAGACACATAGTAACAAATAAGACACACAACATTTAACTCTCTCACTCACACCCAGGAACAATTTAGAGATACCATTTACCCTAAAATTCATGTTTTTGGTCAGTGGGAGTACACAGAGAAAACCCACGCATGCATGGAGAGAACATGCAAACTCTACCCACAATGGTCCCCAGTTGGGATTCAATTCAACAACCTTACTGCTGAGAGGCAACAGCTCTTCAGCAAAATATATATGAGAAGCTGTTCAAATTGTAGTCAAATGCACTCTTGTCCATGAATGTCTTGTTTCAATAGATCATTTCCCCAACATTTGATGTAGACCTTGGTAATCTAGGGACCGTTTGATTGTCATTTATTTGTTGTATGCTCATTATGAATCAAGGTTGCTTGGATTTCATCTACATTGTGGTTTGAACCCCTTCATTTTCAAGGTTGTGCGATAATAAAAATGTTCCAAACTCCTGGCTGTTACAAGAACATTTGAACCTGCTGTCAAACTAGGAGACACCACCAAGGATGGTGAAGAAAGCCAGAGCTAAGATGCCGTGGTACAGATCCAGACTGACAAACAGGTGATGGCTAACCAATCGCACATTGCAATGGTAGATAAGCTACACATAGGAGGTAGTAGTGATAGATGTTGGGAGCCAAAGTAACTACCGTCAAAAAGCAGGAACAAGAGAAGCTTGACAAATACCAAGGACTGAAAAGGGAAATAAAAACCTGTGGAAAGTTATGGCCATTAGTCCTCAGAACACTGGGTGTTATGACCCTTACCACCAACAAGTAAAGAAAAACATTTCTCACTTTGCCACCATTTCCAAAAATGGTAGCAGTTAAGGCCACTTTTTTTTCTCCAAGGAAAAATCTGCTCTTCCTCATAGTACCATAGTGTTGCTGCCAATTTATTGGTTGTATTATATATACTGCATTTTAAAAGTAAATGACCAATAATGTAATGGCTGCAAGGTTCTAAAAAGGTAGTTTTGATTCTTGTGAAGGAGGTGCTCTCATGACTGATGCTGCTCTCTTGCCTGCAATCCACTGGGCACGTTTGGAAAGTTGGCCAAGTAGGTTCTAGAGCTGAAAGTGTGCGGGCCCACCCAATGTTAAAAAACTAAATCTGCACTGGGGCTGGCCTGATTAGGGCTGAGTCAAGTCCTTGTAAAAGGGTCTTATACATCTGTCCAACATTACTAACACATTTGTTATTACTGCACCAAAGAGCTAAGGTTAGTGGGGCTGTCATAAACCAAGAGTCTGCACCGTAGGATTCATCCTCAGGGAGAATACAATGTGTGGCGATAAAAAAAAAAACTAAATGTGACTGCACTGCATTTACAGTTGCAGGTATTGAAATATTTAACTAAAACTGAAAATGTGAATGTAGGACAAAAGATGAAAGTCAGGATGAAAGTTACTAGGATGTGTCCCCTCGAGAACATGAACGCCTGTACAAACTTTCACAGCAGTTTGTTCAAAAGGTGTTCAAACTATTTTTTTGTTTAGACAAAAGACTGAGTTTAGAGCCATGAGGCTGCTGTGCCTAAAATATTTGACCTGACACAGCAAAGCAAAGTGCCTTTTTTAAAAAATTGAGATGCAAACTATTTTTTGGCATTAGTTTTATTATAAAACAAAGTACAATTGCTCCCAGAAGGTAGTTCCAGACCTAGTTGTTTTGTCAATACATTTTATTATTTGGCCTGATGCAAGGCGACACGGTGACATAAAAAAGCCGTACTTCAGCTCCACTGCCTCATAGCGGGTTAAATGGAGCGAGGGGCAATGTGCAATTCTCCGACAATCCCTCTCCTCTGTGCTGCCGCAGGTTGTTCTTCCCCCTCTAAACCCATCGCTTCCTGGTGTTCCGGCTTAAAGCTTTACCCTGTGGGGTCCCAAAAGGGCTGGAATAAAACACAAGTGGATGCAACGGGGGTTGCCATGGAAACTTAATAAACCAGCAGTTGTGGTGAGAGACGGAGTCGGCTACAGTACCCAGTGAAGCGTGCGTCTGAAGGAAATAAATTGAATGCTTTTGGAAGGGAAGGAGACAGAAAAAGAGAGCCAAGAGGGACCGTGTGTTACTGTGAAATAACCTTTTAGGTCGGAATTAAATATTTTGTCAGGAGTGTGTGACTCTGAGGTCCCCCCCCCCCCGCTCCCCCCTCCTCTCTGCGCCTCTTTCTGATGTGCCTGAGGAGGTCCTGAGGTTAAACGGCTGTCTGTGTTGTCACGAGGATGCTCGGAGCTGACTGGGCCACCTTCTGCTGCATGTCACAACTGGTGACCGAGGGACGCCTTGTTCCTCCTTTTTTTTTTTTTTTCTTTCTAAGCCTCACCTACAGCTGTCATTGCTTTGACAGTTGCACCATTATGGCACCTTTGTCTCGGGGGCACAATTGATGCACCTTTTGGTTTGTCGAAGCTGTGAAGCCTCCAAACGCAGCATCTGATTGCCAAGCATCCTCTACGCTGCGTTCATTAACCACCAATCTATCATTAATTATTGGCTCTTGGCATTTATGTAGAGGTGGGGAGATTGATGGAGGGGGTGGGAGAGGGGGGGGGGGTTGCTGATTGAGCCGATCCATAATGACTCACAACAAAGAAGATTCCTCTTAACTTTTTATAAGATGGGCCACATAAGATTCGCCACTTGCCAGAGGTGTTGTTCATTCGTCTAGCTAACCCAATAACGCGGGTCTTCACAGCGGCTGGAAAACAGCTTTGTCTTCATTGCTCAGGGTCCTTCTCAATATATTTCTGGACAGCTCAACGATCATCTCTCTTTAACTTCATGGGCTTTGCTTCTTTTCCTCTCTCTATCTCAACCTCTCCCAAGAAACAAATTAATCTCCTCTGAGATTGAAGCCCTGAACCGACCAATGTATCCGTGAATGTCTGTAACTTAAACAATGAAGTATTTGCTTTTAATTTAAAGGTAGTTGTTTCTCAGAAAGTCCTCCGTTTTTTTAAGATCTGTATAAAATTAGCTACCTGGATTTTTCAAAAGAAGATTTGAGCCCTATTTTAAGGACGCTGTCTGCGACTTGCTCGTGTTAACGTTGAGCTCTATAAACCAGGCTTTGTGCATGTCTATAAATTTTAAAAAAACATGGCAAGCAAAGGCTGTTGAATCTCTATTTGCACAATTCCTCTCTTCATCTGGACTTGACACTATTTACAGCTTTTAAGATGCTCAAGCCACCAAAATACAGCATTGTTTTATCTTTAGACAAGTCGATAAGGCAGCATATTGGTTTTCTGCTAAAAGCTACGGATTGTGCTGCCTGTATTGACTCATCAGTCGGGCAGTTCAGACTACCGTCCAAGGCACATCAACAAACACACACACACACACAGAATCACACACCCAGAGTCCTTGGCTTGCTCGCAGCTTTTCATTTTCTGCGACTCACCTGGCGGAGAGAACGATATTAAAAGTAAGAACAGGGATCAGACCGGGGATAACACAGTGTAACAAGAAAGGGTCGCGAGCAAGATGGAGAGAGAACTGAGGTGCAGGAACAGAGGGAGAAAAAGACAAAGTAAGACAGGGGAGCAGGAGCAGAGGTGCAATGAACACCCCTTCGGAGTGCTTTATCCTGCGTTGTCACACTCTGTTATCCCCGCTGTCTTCTTGATATTTAGTGACAAAGCTAAGATTAGTGCTGCCAACCTATCGCTGCTGTCCTCGTTCAACCCTACGGAGAACAAGCAGCCACACTCAGGAAGCCTTTTGCCTGGAGCTGATAAAAGCAAGCGCACCAGGTAGGATCTGAGAGGTTTGGAGGCAGAGGCGGGGTCAGCGCAAAGGCCATGGACAAACTTGTTACACTGGCCATTATTCTGGCTCAGGTCAGAGTGGAACGGGAGTGCTCAGCAGGTTTTATTAAAGCCTCGGAGTGGGTTCTTCAGTCGACCCGGTTGGTGCGCCGATTCTGGGAAGCACTGAATACAGAGAGGGTCATTGGAGGCGGTTGACAGAAAATGACCTCTGTGCGTTTTAGCCCTCAGAGGTTATTATATGTTCTTTCACCGAGGGCTCACAGAGGGCCAGCAGTTCATTATCAATCGTGATGATGTAAACAGAGTCAGAGGCTCGCTAGCTACAGACAACTGCCAGACAAAATGATGCTTTGACTGGAAACAATTAAATTCAGTTTATTCATATAGTGCTAGTTAGCAAACTGTGGCAACCTCTGAAGTAGGGAGCAGCCGAAAGAGGAAGAAAAAATAAAACGGATGAATTCCTTTAAATGAGAAGAAACCTCCAGAAGAAATGGACTCTGGATGGATCTGCCTCAACTGGTTAAGGGGTTCAGGAGACAGTAAAGAGACAGTGGAATTGGTCCAGTTGTAGTTTCTTATGGGAAGTAAAACAAAACAAAACAAAAAAATAAGTGTTTGTTCTTGAGCAGTCTAAGTCTATAGCAGCAGAACTAAGGGATAGCTTAAGAAACCCAAAATCAAAAAAGGAAAATCTTAAGCTTAACCTTAAAAGCAGACAGATAATCAGCCTCACAGACAGAATCTGGATTTTATTTCTATAAAGAGGAGCATCATAACAGAAAGCGTTGTCTCCCATTCAACTTTTAGGAACTATAGGAATGACAAATAAACCAGCAGTGTGAGACTAAGTGCTCTGTCAGAAAAATATGGAACTATAAGACTTTTAACTTTGAGCTTGGTTGTTGAGAGCTTTGTATGTTAGAAGATTTTAAATTTAATTCTGAATTTCACCAGAAATCAATGGAGAGAGAGAGAGAATCTAAAAATCAGATAAACGTCTAAGTGGATCATTTGACACAGAAGGTTTTAGCTTCACAAGAATCATTTTTTTAAATGCTTTTTATTTTTTTAGGGTAATTCAGTCCTGTCACAAATAAAAGAATGAGGATAGGTCTCCAAAGACTTCCCTCCACATCAATATGAATTCTGAACACTTTTGCGGTGCTTATCTTGGAGTGCTCCTGTGTTAACCCCAAAGCAGAATTAGGATTCACATAGCGTGGCTTTACAAGTACTCTTCCAAATGACTCCACAGAGCCCTTCCGGCTACCGTCAGCTAAAACCCTCACAGGAGACAAACAACTAATATGCTTTTGGTGTTTTCGAGCATTGAAGCAGATGGTTATGATATGGATTACACTGACAGTAAGTCAATAAGACCCAGATCTGGGTTTGCAATGGATTAGTCAATTGTTCCTAGCGTTTTTTGTTTTTTTTCTTGTAAATTTGTTTTGTAATTGCTCACATATCTTTTTTCACCTTGGTTTGGAGCAGCGCTGCAAAACCAGGCGATGAAATGGTGCTCAAAAGTGATTGCCTGTCAACTCTGGGTAAACAGAGGATGCTCATTCGAAAGCTGAAGCCCATCGGTTGTATGGCCCTACATAAATCTCATTTATAGCCTCCCCTGCCATATGGTTGGATGTCCACTTTCTTTTACTCTGATATATGCACACAAACCAAGCTCACAGGCCAGCTTTGGTTACAATTAACCAGCGCTTCATCCGACCAGAGATCAGCTATTAAACACTATCCAGTCGAATTTGTGTGACAAGCAGATGCCTTTTATCGCAGCAGGGAACCAGACGACCCCATCCCAGCCCACCTGCCCCGAGTGCTGTCTCAGAGATGGGCTGGAATCGCTAATTAGTCGGAACCTGCTTCCAGCCATCCTGCATTGGGACACCCACGCCAAGCCAGTCCGGCACAATAAAAAAAATTCCACTTGATCTCGTCATCAAGCCGCGTTTTTCTTCGTGTCAGCATTCTCTCGTTTGATCCCTCGTCAGCGCAGACAGAGGAGAGAGAGAGAGAGAGAGAGAGAGAGAGAGGAGCTGTTGTGGTGCAGTTTAACAGAGCTTCAGAAGGAGTTTGAAGGCACCTGCTGAGCACATCACTCCGCATGCTTTTCAACTGCAGTCCCACTGACAGGAAAGGAGGAGGAGGAGGAGCGCGGGGGGGGCGGGGGGGGAGTCGGACTGGGACAATAAAACATCTCCTGTAAACGGTGGACTCGTTGCTGCTCATGTGTTTAAACTGGTTGTCATGTTGTTGAGAGAATATTCAAGGGGTGATTGGCTGCACCTCCACCGCTTCGAGCTGGAGGAAGATGGCTTCAAAGAGCACGTCTGAGCTGCGAGGCTCTTTGAGTACGCTTTTGTTCAAAGGAAATCCATTTTTAGCTACTCTAGGTTTAGTTAATGTAAGGTGGGGGTGTTGTTTCACTTCAAATTTGATAAACATATATTTTGAAACAAAAGAGGTATTTTATGTTGCCTTGTGCTCGGCTGCAGTCAGAAATTCTCTTTGTCCTGATTTCCAGGCTGGTAAAGTGGTGAAAAACTCTCACAGCTAGAAAACAATATGTGCTGTTGGATCGCAGGGGAGAAGTTCAGTCCTTATAATCATTTGCGGTAGTTTGCCTCGTTCTGCCTCGTTTGTTTTCTCACTGCCAGAGCTGGGGTCATTTGTTGTCCTTACAGCCACATTTATCAGGTCTAGCCTTTTTAGCTCCTGCTTCAGGGAGGGTTTTTTTTAGCTCATTAAAGGCTGTAAAGGGATGGGATTGGTCAATACATAACTGTGAGTGGATTGGCCGAGCAAAAGGAGCAGTTTAAGAAGTATATTAAAACTGCATGTGTATTGATAAAGCAAAAGCAACTCAGTGTTTGCTACAACAGGCCCTTCTTTGAATGTCTGCTGCACAAAGTAAACTGATCTGTCACAAGTTTTGGCAGATCTCTTTTAAATTCTGTTTGGAAAATGTTTCAACAGAAACAACAATCACATACATGAGCAGTGTAAAAAAAAGCCATCAAGGCTGTTTATTTTAACTATGATGGCTTATTTTGCCAGTACAGATATGAATTCAGCACAGTGTTAGTTCACATTGTTGGTTGTGTAGACCATCACACTGCATTAGAAATTGAGTTCAGAACGTTTAGCCCATCTTGTGGCTGATAGTCACATCTCAGGCCTCAGAGCAGGACCTTGCTCTTTAGGACTGAGTCAGTCAGAGACATGAGGAGGTGAGTTCGGTAAGCAGAATGGTCCAGAATAGAATCTGATCCAGGCAGTGTGATCACCCACATCCAACTGCAATCCATTGATAGACAAAAGACTTGAAATTTTAGCATAAACGTTGTTGCTATCTACACTTTCTGGAGTCAAATTTGGTCATTGGGCCTCATGCAAGAACCGTTCATACGAACAGATTTGTTCTTAAAGTGCATGTTTAATGTTAGTTTTAAGGGCAGAAAAACAATATTTAGAGGTAATACAGTAATTTTGGTTATCC
>JAUBOC010000082.1:592829-610862 GCA_032275365.1 Anablepsoides cearensis | reverse complement strand
CAAAACCCCCCCCCCCCCCACCCCAACCCCCACAAACACACATACACGAAACACATCATCATCATCTCTGACCCGCCTGTACACACATTAACATGCGTACTGTCTGCATTCATCCAGCGAATATGCCCATTCCCCCACGAGGACGGGTGTTTCTCAGACTGTGGAGAGCACAAGCCCGTTATGAGAAAGTAGAATTTGATTTGCTATGAATGCAAAGTACAATGCTTTAATTCTCTTGGGGTATTTAGTCCCTGGCTATACGCTTAATCAGTTTGTGTGAGTGCAGCGTATGTGCCGGCTTGATGTGTGCGGCGTGCTCGTACGAGCGCAAATGTCTGTTTGTTTTACGTTTAGCCAAACGGGCGGATCCATCTCCAAGTGTAACGCTGCTTCGTGATGGCAAGTTGCTGGAGGCGCGTCATCTAATTTGCTCTCAGAGGCTAATTCTACGCTAACAAGGCAGCGGTGCCACATGCCTGTCCTTGCCCACAGCCCAACGTGCTGGTCTCAAAGCAAACCAATTAGCCAGCCTCGCTCTGGCTCTGCCGCCACCCTGTCCTCCACAAAATAAAATGAAAAAAGTCACTCTACACTACCCCGCCACCTTCTCTGGAGGCTTTCGAATGAGGAAGGTCTGTGAGGAGTGTGAAGGAGCTGCACATTAATAAGCCCGTATCACTGACATGAAAGACGGCTAGCAAGTGACATTAAATACACAAAGCTAAGCCTCTTTGCCAATTATCCAAAATAGCTGTTTAGTAGCGAAACTGTCCAGCCAACAAATGAAAGCACTTCTAATTTTCAAGCAAGCAGATGAATGCCGGTTTTATTGGACGCATTAACACACCGAGGGACTCTTTGTGAAAACTTTCTGCACTCCATCAATGTGAGTTAGGGGAGAATGGCCAACATGTAGGTGTCAGGATTCGCTAAGTGGACTGACTTGATACTGTGCATGAATGCTGCAGTTCCACTGTGGGAGTAGCTAATTGGATGGTAATTAATGGATTGGAGGCCGATAAATACCTTTGTGCGCAGGCTTGCCAAGGACATGGAGGTGATGGGAAGGAGTTTTGTGAACCAGAGTGAGGGAGTAAGATGAAGCGAAAGCTATGGGACACAAACCTTTCCTCCGTCGTTACGGCTAATCCCCCCCCCACCTCCGTCCCTCACTCCGTCTCTTCAAACCGCCTAACGAAGCTACTCCCCTTTCTCACCACTCCTCTTTCATTCCTCTTCCTCCTTCCTCTTATCAGGCCCCCCTGCCTATCCCCCCCCCCCAACCTCCCTCCGTTTCCATGGAAACACAGGATAAAAAGAGTTACTTCTAGATTAAATCAAAGATTTCTCAAGTGCCGAAAATATTACAAGCTCGTTTGAATCGTGCTCCTCAAGTTCAGGATGATACTTTACTTCCCCCTGCCAGTTATTACACGTGTGTGTTTCTGTATCGGATGTAAGAAAACACAGAAACAAACTACAAACTGCAGGGTTGGTTTGTTTCTATGACCAATGAATGATCTTAAAGTTAACAATGCTGCTATTTTCTTTATTCTAAAATATTCTAAATGTTCAACAAATCTGCCTAACATGTCCATCAGCAGCAGTTGTCAGGTTCCATATGAGAATTTTAGGCACAATGGAGTTTGTAGGAGTGAAAGGACTCATATCTGCAGTCTGATAAGGATGCTCTGTTCCCAGATACACGGCAGGTTACCTGACAGTAAACTGTGTTTTCTTTTTACCATCATCTCTTTGATCCGGATCACCATTCAGTGCAGTACAAAGAGAAGCTATGGAAGCTGGCTCGCTCAGGCTGAATAAACAGGGGCTTTGTGCTTTGTGTACTGTGATGGTGGCGTTTGCTGGATTACAAAACAAAGACAATAGTCATGTGTCCATCAACATTTTTAGGGTAACTGTAATGGAGTGGCACATCAAACAACAGCAGCATTTGAAAAGACATAGGTTGATGTCAAGGTAGTATGTCAGCCCAAAATGTTTCCTTTGCCATCTCTAATCAAATGTTCTGTCAATTTTGGGATAGTATGTGTGGATTTAGTGACCTTTTGCTAGTCTTTGGGCACACAGTTTTGGGACTGGAAAACGGGTTTTCTAGAAATTTTTTTTTAGTGAATGAGTGAATTATTGGTATAATGATTCAATAAGAGTGAAAAAAATAGGTTGATTCTTCATAAGGACTTTCTTTGACAGAAAACAGCATTTTATCTTTAAAACAATGTGTAGCCTGTAAAGATGCAGAGCAAATGGGTATATAACCTCTGCCTCTTGTGCAGTGACTGCTAGATATGGGCACCAGTAACCGTAGAAACCTGGAAAGAAAGAAGCAGGTAAAGATGGATGGATATATAACCACCTTGTAATACAAGAAAAATATTTTTCATAATTCATCCACTCTAAGTGATTGAAATTGTTGAAATTGTCTGTCTGTCCGTTTTCTTCCTCTTATCCGGGGTTGTGTCGCGGGAGCAGCAGCCTAAGCAGAGACCCAGACTTCCCTCTCCGCAGCCACTTGGACCAGCTTGTCTGGGGGAATCACAAGGCGTTCCCCAGCCAGCTGAGAAACATAGTCCCTCCAGCGTGTCCTGGGTCTTCCTCTGGGCCTCCTCCCAGTGGGACGTGCCCGGAACACCTCACCAGGAGGCATCCTAACCAGATGCCCGAGCCACCTCAACTGGCTCCTCTCGACGTGGAGGAGCAGCGGCTCTACTCTGAATCCCTCCTGGATGGCCGAGCTTCTCACCCTATCTCTAAGGGAGAGCCCAGACACCCTGCGGAGGAAACCCATTTCAGCTGCTTGTATCTGTGATCTCATTTTTTCGGTCACAACCCAAAGCTTCGATGTAACCTTTAATTTGTCATTAGCCTGTAATTTTAGTCCTAACCAAATTCTATCAGGCAAATATGTATCCATATAGATTTTAGACACAGTGTTTTATTTTACTTTTTCTATCATAGGCCATTTTTTTAATCTATTCCAGAAGATTGTGAGCAAATCATAGAATATAGATTACTTTAATCATTAATGTTGTGACTAAAAATACCCATGCGTGTTTGTTCCTATGATGTGACCATAACTAACAAAACTACCTTTTAGGTTCCTTTCACAATGGATAACAAACTGCTACAACTTTAAATCAGTCAGAACCTGGATGGTCTTTGCATGGTCCTGGCTTTCAGGTTTTCAGCAGTAACAATTTATGGCTGTGGAGAAGTAATACGCCAGCCAACTTGGGACCATAAAGTTGCAGGTTCGATACTCTGGCATATCGACATGTTGTGATGTCCTTGAGCAAATCCCCAACTGCTCCCTGGGTGCTTAAACAGCTGCTTGCCGCTGCACTTGGGTGGGTCTCATGTGTGATGGGCTACATACAGAGCACAAATTTCACCATTGAATGGGAACGCACAGTGATGGAATGTCTTCAGTTGTTTTTAGGAAAATTGTGACCTTACCATTTTGTGTAACATAGTAAGTTAGGCCCATGTACAAAACTTGAGGTTGTGGTGGTTTATCATTGTGATGTCAGCGTATCTGGCCTCATGCCTAGGCTACAGCCATGAAACGGTTGTTGAAACAACCTGGTACCCATAGCTGCATCCTGAACCAATCCAAGACACTTGTGACAGGTAAGGTGGTGAAAGTAAAGGAGAGCATCTCAAGGATGTGAAAATTAGCAGGGGAAAATGGGTTAAGCACTAAGAGCTAGCAGATCATGATTGCCTTCACACTAGAGGAGATTTTGCTTATTTGCTGCAATTTACCCACTTGTGAGGAGGACATTTCTACAAGCCCTCCCTAATATGGATGAATAAAACCAGCTGTTGAGATCAAATCACATTAGACAAATGATATCAGAAAGAGCTGAAGTCTGCTATTTGTCAGAGCAGTAACAAAAAGGGGTGTTTGGTCTGCAACAATGTTTCTGCGAGCGGTAAATGTCAGAGTAACATCCAAATAAAAGCCGGGGCCCACGTTTTATTTGCAAAAATGATGTGTTGTTAACAAAAAGAGTGCCACTGAAAAAAATGAAAGTAACTGGCTTCTGTCCAAACACAACTGGGTAATAGGAATCACAGCTGACTTCCAGTATGACTAAAAGGGAGAGCTGCAGTGAGTCATTTCCAACCTCTGAGCAGAAACCACTGTCACTTGTCCAATTGCTCAGAGCATGAGTGACAAGAGATCTGCAGTGACACACTGGTAGCATGTAAAGCTTTTATCTGCGGGTTCCTCCTTCACACATGGCCGAGTCCTGAAGGAGATGAAAGTGTGAGGTACCTGACAGGGGTACCTACGTCTCTCCACATGTCCAAGCACACAAATGCTAACACACAACAAAGTGGCGACTCAATTCTAGCAGAGATCATGGCGTCTGGACCGAGGAGGCGCACACTCCTTCAGCCTGCGAGGGGAGGGTTTTTTTTTTTCAACTCTCCATCAGAACCTGTCAGACTGCACCGGCAGGTGGGAGTCTCTGTCCCTCGACGATTCGTTTTATGTGTGTTAAATTTTTATATCTAACTGTATCCCACCGCCAAGCAAAAGAGTTACAGCTATGTGCAATATTCCCCATAAGGTCATGATTAAATGCTGCAGGACATATGCATTTTTTAATGCATATTAACAGGGCTGTATAACTTACACGGTCCCCCTTTTGTGGCTCCATTGTGCTGCAGTCTCTGAGAGCAATAACATGCTTCAGGGAGAACAGATTTTTTTTCCCAGTTTGGGCTGCGTTGTTCTGCCGGTGCCACCCCGTACAGTACAATGGTGCAGAGCTACCACCCAGCAGAGAATGATTTATGAGGTACACACACACCAAATTACACCTAATGAATTGTATTGCTCCTGACTGAATTTAACACCCCGTTCATTTTGCTGCCTTTGTTAAACACGGGTTAACTGCCACAGGAGTAGCGATCAATGCTGAGATGGTTAATGAGTAAACGGCGTGAAACAGAGAATATGAGGGATTGATTTGCTTTGGGCCTAAGTGGGATTTATAGCATGCGCTGCCACGCAGAGATGTAAGATAAACCTCGTGATCTTAGCGGCTGTTTTTTTTTTTTTTTTCTTTTTTCTCTGCAGGTCTGGGATCACCGTGCCGTTTCCGTATGTTCAATCTGTGGTCCATGTTGGCCGTATAGAAATACATCTGTCTGCGCGTCTCAGATGTGCCAGATCACACCTGCATCACCTGAACTCAGCCGCGCCAGAGGTCAGCGTCCCGTAAATTTCCCCTCGCTCCTGTTAACGTGTCACGCCTTTTAATTGGGACGACAAACAGCCCACCTGGGACTCGTGGTGGAAAGGGAAAAGGAGGAGGGGAGGGGGGCGATGAGCCCTGAACAGGATAGCGGTCCTTTTTCCCCCGCGCTCCCGTTGTTATTTTTACAAGTCTTTACGACTCAATTTAGCGGGTGGGAAATAAAACAAGCGGGGGCGTCGGTGCTTCGGGGGTCTGAGATGAGTTAGGGCTCCCTGAGCTGTCAGCGAGCAGCATGGGGAGGGGGTGCTGGGGCTCATAGGGGCAGTAAAAAGAGGGGGGGGGGGGCTCCCCAATCAAGCTAGTTTACTCAGATCAACGTCAGTCTTTAGCTTCGCTTCACATCGTAGCAACTCAGAACAGGTAATTGAGTTTCTTTTCTCTTTATTTTCCACCAGACACTCTGATATGAGCACTTTCCAGCACGCTCTGATAGCGCTCCCTCAAAAAAAAAGACCTCTTCTTTCATTCATCTCTGCTTTTTCTTCTTCTTCTTTTTTTTTTCTTCCTCTTTTCACCAAGTGGCGAGCGCACACAGGAGATGGTCGGTAATTAAAATTCTGTTCAGCATGACAACGCCGTTTCATGCCTCATTTTTTCTTTTCGTGTGCGCACGTGGGCTGAATGCAGGATGGGAAGAGGGCTTTAATGAAAACGGCGCCGGTTGGTGCGCGCCTGAAGTGCACGCCGCTCCACCTCCGGCGCAGTAGCTATAAGAGCAGACGCGAGCTTATCAGCGGCGGCAGCTGCTCGCAGGTTGTGTTCAGCAAGAGGCAGGAGCTGTAAAGTTACATGTAGGCTCGAAAAAAAAAAAAAAAATGGGGGGGGGACTAGAACATTGTGTTTAGCTTGACGCTCAGCTCAGAACTTGTATCTGTTTTTCGGGCAGGCCTTCATGTGTGAGACAATATTGCATGCTTGCTTGCATGTGCTCATTCTATGATGTGTTTTCACATTGAAAGGAAATATGTGGGGGGGGGGGGGTTGCAGCAGCACTGTGCCTCCTGGGATCCACAGGGCTTGTCAACTGCGGGCACTCAGTCATCAGCCGGCAATATCCCATGCTTCCCTGCGCAGTCGTCTCCTCCTCTGCAACCAGAAAACAAAGACAGCAGCAGAGCCACAGCAGCTGCATCCAAAGGGACCATCACTCTGCCAGTCTTTAACCTCTGCACACACACACACACACACACCTCCTCCTTCCTATCCTCTCCTACTCTCTTTCATCAAAGCATTTCTGGCTATTTTGTTTCGCAGCTCTGCAGAGAGTTATTGCTCATGACAACGATCACAGTCGTTTATTTTTCCTCTCCGCAGCCCGGCCCCTGCATGCGCGCCGGGGCTAGTGTTACCCTATGATATTAAAGCGCTCTCTATTAAATATGCATGAACCCTAGAGATGAAAATTAATTTTAGGAATGTTGTCTCTCTTCCCACCAAAAAAAAAGAAACTTGCACTCTCTCTCTATTTTTGAATGTTCAAATATGCCTTTATCCTGCCTTTGTGTCGAAGCGTAAGTTTATTATTTCATACGCCGATGATGGTGTAACGTAACGCGATGATGAATGTGGCGATACCAATCTAGTTGAAGCCGACAACACACAAAAAAAAAACAGAAAGCAGGAAGCGAGTTTTCATGAAATCGCCAAGTTTTTTGGGGGTGGAAAAGTTTGCCCTGAGCTCTTATCACTCATGAATATTTAGGGCTGTGAAAAGGAAAAATATTATGCTGAATTATGCAAGTAGGGAAGCTATAGAAATCTGTGATAGGACACTGCAGCTTCCCTGCCATCTCTTCCTCAGCGACGTGATCATCTCAGCAAACTAGCCCTCATTACACGCTCCGACGACCTCAAGTCTCCAGCTCCTAAGGACGCATGTGGGGGCCGATACGCTGCCGTCCGTTCTGCTGCTCCGTAATTTGCAGTATTCCTCAGGAAGGAGTGCGTGGAAGAGTGAGAACATCAAAAACTCTGCAAACACTACCAGCCTGCTTGAACAGGCTGTGTAGGAGGTGAAACTACCACAAAAACGAAGGACAAAGAAAAAGAATTGTTTTAAGAAACTGCACAGAGCCATTAAAAGGGAAATTTGTTGAGTTTCGGATCCACTGCTGTAGTCATGCTGTCCAAAGGTCTTTTTATGTCCGTGTCAGTGCTTCAGTCAAAATACTACAGAATTATAGTGTCAAAGTCTTTAGAGTTAACTTCCTTTCAGTTGATTTGACTTTTCAATTCCCCTCTAATCCACAATGTGAGTATTTTGAGATCATTTTATGACCCTGACTAATGGAAAGAACCTACAGTATCCAGCATCACCACATTCATTGGAAACAGAGTTCAAACAATCTATGTATGGTTGGTTCTTTGCTTTTCCATTTTCAAAGTAAAACGAGAAAAAGCTAATAATTGGCTGCTCTTTTTTTGTTTGTTTTCAAACTAAATTAGAAAAATAATTGCAAAAAAAGGAAAAATCAAATTTTTTTATCGAATGGTAAAGCAAGTTTTATGTTTTATAAGTGCACTGTTAGGGACCATATGGCAGAACCGGAAATCATGGCCTGAACTTTCAGAGTATTACATTTTCAGTTCTCAATATGTTTGTCTAATTTAGAGGAAGTTGATGCATCTGGATCTGATGATCTTACTGCAATTTTGATTTTACTAAACAAAATTACTTAAATATTCCAAGTTATACAGAATAAGGTTCAAGTGCAGCCATTTACCTTTAGTAATGTTTTATGTTTTTAAGCAGTCTTCCAGCTACTATAAAATTTTCTTCTTCGGCCACATCCGTCATTTCCAGTATCACTACATATTAAAACAACTGTAAATTTTTATTTTGTAATGGCTTTTATGTTGTGATGGCCAAGACTTACACTGCATGAAAATGTTCCACATTACAAAGAATGCCTTTAAAGCAGAACTGTATGTTAAAGGTAATTTGGGAGGGGTATTGATAAGTCATAAGATTTTTTACTAATCTTTTTGATCATTTATTTATATACATATATTTATATACATATATTTATTATTTATGGGGCGGTTGTGGAAGAGTGGTTAGGGGAGTTGTCCTGGAACCAGATCACCAGTTCGATCCCCCGTTCCAGCTGTCTTAGTTGTTGTGTCCTTGGGCAAGACACTTTACCCCTAATGCCTCTGATGTGTGTCCCATCAGTGTATGAATGTGATCGGCACTGATTATCACCCATAGATGACTGTACATGTTAGCTTTGTAGGATATCTAGTGGAGTGCTTTGTGAATGAGGGCACAGATTGTAGTGTGAAGCGCTCTGAGTATCCTGGTTGGGTAGAAAGGCGCTATACAAGTACAGACCATTTACCATTTAATTGTTTTTACCCTTTGTTTTAGGCTTTAAAATGCTCTTTGATTTTACATTATACTACACTCCAAGTTGCTTCTATAGTTGCAGGTCATCATCTGAAATGGCATCTCTTTGGTTATCGAGTAGTGAATCGAGTATTTAAATTGTTTTAGTTGTTCAGCTGTAAACAAAACTATTAATAGACAAGAAACAAGCAAATGGCCCCTGTTCTAAAACCAACCATGTCTGAAGTGAAGTGAAAAGAAAGAAAATAATGTAATGTAAGGCTGTCTGAATTGTAGCCAATTTTATGTTGCCTCTGGTTGATTAGATGTAGTGGTTTCACCAGTGCTGACTCTTAGTAGGAAGTTTTAAACAAACAAAATAAGTTAGTGATGCCTTTATTATCCAACAATAGTTGGAGATTCTCATCATTTTATCAACTTTGTTCCTTTGAAGCACTTTTCCTGAAGTTTGGAAGTGAGATCGAGGACAGGCAAAGGAACCACAATTTAAGAATTTATTCAATTCGTTAAAAACTGAAACAGGTCATTGTCCCTGAGGAAGCTTGGCATCTCTGAGTGCCTCTCGTTTGCAAAAACATGTCCTTTTAAATATTTTCAGACAAACTCATTACCATGCATTATTGTATTTTGGTGACTCTGTGACACCAGAAGGTTTCGGCTGCCTGGAAGAGCTGCCTGTTCAGCACTGGTGGGAAGTGTTCAGCTGCCCCACACCGGCCCCCCTGTTTGGCCTTTATTCAGTCACCCCTAGTTCATCTGCATAACTGCATCTTTCATGAGAGCTGGTCAATGCCCAATCCATACAGTATGGGGCAGTGTGTGTGAGTACAGTGTGCAAGTGTGCATTTTATTTTCTCGTTTTGACTCTGAATGTGTGACGCATAAATGTTTCAGTGCTCGTTCACACGGCACGCATGTATCCACGCAGTTATTGTGCCAGTTTTGGGTCACGGCTCGTTTCCGCCTGCCGCAGACTAATTGCTTAGGTCAGCAAAAGAATGGACCCCGTTTCGATTTGCTACAAATTAGCACTCTCACCTGTATCTCTTCATCACCTCCATAGGCTCTACTAGTGGCACCTTGTTTAAGCTCGGTCAATATTAGCTGAGAGGGATGTGGGTGCCAGTAGCTGGAAGACGACCCCTGTAGTTCTTATCAGGTAAAGTGGTTTTTGATTAGTGTTAATGGCCGGGACTAAATAGCCTTCAGCTTTTCCACTGGCTACTCTTGTTATTATGTGTGCGTGTTGCTGCTCTGCTCAAGGGCACGCCAGCAATTCATCAAACTGGAAAAGCTAGGTCTGCTTTGCAGGACTTGATGTCTAAACCTGCTCCCTTCTGCAGCTGGAGCCCTCTACACCCACCATCTTGTTGCTTCTTCAGGGAGATGGTCTCCTTGCAGATGCGGAAGATGATTTTTAGGTCTTGCCCACACAAATCTTTTATATTTTTAATTTATATTACTGTCCTCATAAACACAGCATTGTTTCTACAAATGATTTCATCTATATGGAGATGCAGAAAATGTCCCAAAATGTGGTATTAACTATGCCAGGGCTGTCTGTCGCTGTAACACTAAAAATACACCAAAACAAGAAACAATATGTGAAGCATGCATAACTTACACATTTTGTAGAAACCATGCAATGTACTGTAGTCTATGATTTGAACTGTAAACTCAAGCAAAGGGTGAGGATGGAGGATACCAGAGCAAGACCTGAGTCTTTCTTATGGGTTGACGATGAAGTAAAGCTACTTCACATTAAAGTAAATGACCACAACAGTGCCAGAGTTCAATGGGAGTCCTGTCAGTCCAAATACACAGAACTAATGGACACTTTTCAGGCCCAGTAACCAGATTGTTGACTGTGACCAACTAACCAGCGAGCTGAGTGACGTTTTAGCAAAATCATAGCCTTTTGGTGTGTACTGCTTTCAAAACTGCATTCTAAGCTGCACACATTATTTTGTTGCCCACCTTGCTTTCTTTGTACCACCTTGGCAGAGCTGTTTCCATGCTTATCATTTAATCTTCTGGAGTAAACTTTTGAAATGCAGATGGACAAACTTGAACTAATGTTTCAATTAATATCACAATTAACAGTGTGTTTTTTAGACCTGGACATTAGCCATGGACGTTCACTGACAGTGGAGTTTGTCATGACAGGATTTTGATTCATTTCAATTCACAAGTCTGGGGAATGATGCAATATCATGTTCCCATTTAACACCATTATGCTAGATGGGCATTTGACATAAATCCACATTGGGCATATGATGACGATATAGATCAGTGTTTTTGTTCTGCCTCAATGTAATCATTGATGTAGATTGATGTATTGTTACACCCTCAAAACCCTGAATCGAATTTATGATTATTTTAAAAGACAAGTTGTTGCACAATTTCTTTTGAACATGTACAAAACTCAAGCGACAAGGCTGTGATCCTCTGCAACTTAGCTGGGGAATCTGAGAACTGCGAAAGTTGCGAGACATTCTGAAGATATTTCGGAGACTTCCTCATGAATGCTGCTCACCAGCTAATTACCTGCCAGTGAGATACCATCTTTAAGGTAATCAGCCTTGTCTGTTCATTGAAGTAATGTTGGGAAATTAATGTCTACAGCACAAATGCAGGCATGTAATCTGTCATTTTGCTCTTTGCTGTTGTCGCTTTTGGAGCCTCAGGTTAATATAGAAGTGGGTCTATGGTGTCACAGTTTTTACAAAGTAGTGTTTTGGATGTCTACATGAAAATGGAAGGGTGGTGTTTTGAGAGTTTTTCTCTCTAAAAGCCATTTTTTTAAAAATGAAACCCTGTTTCTGTGTAGACGTAAAGGAGAGACAATGAAGAACTTTTAATGTTCACAAAATCTGTTTCCATGTGGACGAGGCCCAAACCAGCCCACCGTCTTCTTCAGGAAGCCACGCAGAGAGAGTGTCTCCTTGCATGACTTTTTGAGCACCACGACAATAGACAGACAGTAAGAAAGAGGCTCAGTCTCGCTGTGCATATTCCAGGCGTCATCTAATCGTAGCCCAGAAAGACAGGCTGCAGCACCCGCTCTCCAAAACGCTCGGCATCTGGTGCAACAGACAGCCATGCATGTTAATGCCAAGTTAATATTATTCTTATGAACTGCGAGTGACTTCGCATGTTAGTGAGCGCTCTGTCAAATTAATGTCACTTCCATTAATGCCGCCGTCTATTTTGTGTCACAGGCTCGCTTATACCAGGCGCGCTGTGGATACACATGCAAAGATTTACACCCCACCCCACACACACCACCCCCATTGCATCCCGGCAGACGCAGCGTTTAGGCGTGCGCAAGCACTCGCACGCACGCACGGCTACGGATGCAACAGAGGAGAGGAAAATGAATGTCCTGACTCATTTATCACACAGCCCCAAAAGTACAGATGAATCCAGTGATGAAAATCTGTCCTGAGAAATGTCAGGAAGATATTAACTCCAATACATCAAAGTGGAGCTGCAGTCTCTAAAGCTGACTGCCAGCCTTTGGTTAAATAGGGTGAGGGTGGGGTTGGGGGGAAGGAGAAGCGAAACCAGCTCCAGTGTAATTTTTTTTTTTTTTTTTGCCAACCCGGACCATTTGTCACACAGAAACGAGTAAATAAAGACGCAAGTCGCTTCCATCCAAAGATTAACATCCGAAATGGTGCAGAGCAAATTTCATTAGGGCGCAAATACTATTCTTTAGATCTGTCTGATCTCAGTGAAGAGTAGGGGGGGGGGGGGGTGTAGAAGAGGAGAGGAGGAGGGAAATTGCCTTTTCATGTAGATTTCACTAATCGCTTCCCTAACAAAATATGGCCGACTTGTACTAATAAGTAAGTTCAGGCTCAGTGGACAGATAGGGTGAAACAGCGCAGGGGCTAATGGAATTGAGAGCTTTCCATGCCTCTGTGGGTGTCCTAATTGTCAACAGGAGATTCTCAGATCAGCGTTTCGGAATCCATGTCTTCTGGATTTTTTTTTTTTTTATTTTGGGCAGAGGAAGTGAATCCTAAATTGGAGAGCGACTCAGTGGAGTTGATTTAAGTCTAAGCTTCTCTGGTGTGCTCAGGAGCTGGATCAAATCCTCCTTCCAGCCCATCCAACGTCTGAAAACAGGTCCTTGTAACTCGCGCTTGTTTGTCTGGCAGCCAGCAGCAGGAAGGAGAGTGTTTTTTTTTTTAATGTGGAGGAGTCAGCTCATATCAAAAATCTATAACTGCTGCTGCTCTTCACTCTGCAGCTTCATGTGTTTGCTTATTAAAAGACGACAGGCGGTGAGGTTTTTTTTTGCCCGCGTGTTTGTTTGTCTGCTAGAATTTCACATAAACCACTGAGTGGATTTTAACGAAACTTGCAGAAATTAATTATTGAAAATTCATCTACAACTGATTTGACATTTAGAGCCAACCTGATTTAAAGCTGCTACAATAAACTGACCTTAAAAAGCACAAAAATTGCTTTAACTCAGTCAATTTTACAATTATTGGCCTGAAATTTGCTGTGGTAGTAGCTGAGACTGATCCCCAATAGAAACTCTGAGCACTTACAGGATTTATTAAAGCCCAGTTTAAAATTTGACTCGATCTGTCTGTTGACAAAATATCTCATTAATCATTGAGCACTTATTAATGAAAGATTCAGGAAATAATTATTGGATATATGTCTACAACTGATTAACATTTGGAGCCAAATTAAATTGCCCACCATAGCCAACACTAAAATGAATAGAATTCAGTCAGTTTTAAAGATTAGGTGCTAAAATCTGGTGAGGTAGTAGACAAGTATTATACACAACACATACTTTAAGTACTGCTGATGTAGCAATCACTCTTCATTTAAATTTTTTAGAAATAACCATTGAAGATGACCCTCGCTAATACCTCCTGAACCACTGGACGGATTTTAATGAAACTTTCAGAAAATAAACACCAGATACGATCTATGATCCAGTTCAAAATCATTTGCATCACATACTCCGAGTATGATACCTCAATGTTGTTGCACATTTCTCAAAAGAAAATGTTCTCAATTTGAACTTCTGGCATTAAAAAGGCAGTGGGTGGTTTTATTTAAAGAAGGCCGGGTCTTTATTTTTGCATAGATTGTCACAGATGTGAGTCTTTGAAGAAAACAAAAACTAGTCCTATTTCAATCACAAGAACGCGTCGGCCCTCACTGCTGCTGTGAACAGGCTACCTTTAGAGTGATCTACTTTAGCGGCACTGCTCCTAACTAGTTATTACAGCAGAAGAAATTCCAACCACTGTGGTTCATTAGGAGTGAAATTAGAGTGCTGGGGAGAGATATAGAATGCACGTTTAATCTAAAAAGGTCAATGTGCACAAGCTATTTTGGAGATTCACTGCGAGCTTATAATTGGGGCCTTGTCTGAGGACGACAAAGAATTAAATGAAGACAAAGTTACCGAGCGTGTGGTTGGCCTTTGATGAGAATCAGGAGGTGCGGAGGCTTCATTTGCAACCTTTAATCAGTCCAGTGAGATCGGACTCACGCGTGATTGTAGAAGAGAAGAAAGTGGGGGCAGAGAAATGAAATGGTAATTAGTATTGATTACCTATGTGCATATGACCCCGCACTTTCCCCTTGCATTCTTAAATCAACCCAAATTATTGGATTTTCTAATTTCATGCTTAGAGAGAAGCAGCCTGCAGTACAAAACTGCCTCCACGATGAACCACACAGACACCGAGGTCTCAGGGAAATTGCAGTGAAAAGAAACAAGTCTCGTTTTAGTTCCGAGCTGTGGGAGGGAACCTAAATTAACCACACTAGTCGGAGTTAGGGGTAATAATTATTCCTCAAAAGTCTGTAGGGAGTAAAGGTGATTCAGGTAGCTTTTTCTTCAAATTACATTTCACGTCACTCTGCTGTCACAAAAAGATGGCCTCAACACAGTCACATATGTCTGTAATTACTCCCAGTTAGAGCAGAATATGAAAAAGGTCCATTTACGGGAGAAAAAAAAAAAAAAAGGAGCCCAACACGTATACACAATTAATACACCCATGGGAAATTGAAAATTTCTTTCAAATGATAAGCTTAATTCCTAATTATGGCAACACACACACACATGCAGAGTTTTGCACGCTGGCGCAAGGTTTCACACAGGTAATTTGTTTTAGTAATAAGCCAGCATACGCTGAATTGTAAAGAGACGGAGTGGACAGCCAGTGATGGAGGGAATCCGTGTCACTGTGGACCCGGTGAACCGGGCCTCGGTGGAGATGTGGCAGTGCTCTGCCGCCATCTGCTGGACTTACCACTGTGTTAGTAAAATATTCTCTGCATGGTTTCAGGCTGATGCTGTATTTCTGCGGACAAATTCATGCTTTGTTTCTTTTAAGTGTCGAAGCGCTAAAAATAACCAATTTATTCCCAACTTTCAAATGGTTCTTACTGTTTTTATCAAAAACTAAGGAGTATTTTTCTTCAGTATTAATAATACAATTTTATCTAGACAAAAATAACCCCCAGCACAGCAATAAGGTTTTTGTTTAAATTGCTCTTTTTGTAACTGTCTCTTTGAAGTCATTTAGCATGTTGTTGTTGTTGTTGATCATTTCCTGGTTGTTTTGGCTGTTTTTGTTGATGTTTTGACACCCTTTAATTTGTTTTCACTTTCATCTCTTTGTAGTTTGTTTGCATTTTTTTCACTTTTCCTTTGTTTACCTTCTGTAGTTGTTTTAAGTTCCTTTGATCGGTTTTCACTTTGCAAATTTGTAGTCGTTTTCTGTCTCTTTGTGGTCATTTTAAATCTCTTTGAACCAAGTTTTCTGTCTTTTTGGTCATTTTGTTTGTGGTGACAGTTGTTTGATGCATGAGTTCATTCAGATATTCCTTTTTCTGTTTCTGTTTTAAATTTAAATTTACAGGAAATGTCTGGACACTGGTGGGATGTACTTTAAACGTACAAATAGATGAAAAGCATATCAAAAATGTTTTTCTCAGCCTTAATACCAGAATTCAGGCCTTCTTGAATACAAAATGTTGTTCATGTGTGTTAATTTTTTTTTCCATTTGCAGAATAATAAAGAATTTTAAACTTAAGGGTCAAAATTCCCTGTGACTGAGGAGTTGGATAGTTTGCATTGGACAGAATTTTTATCATCATATAACAAACAGTTTATGTTGTCAGTGACTTATTGTTGTCCAGACATAAACATGTAAAGGTTGTATATCTTAAAATTCTGTCATCGAATCAAAGCCACTTCCTGTTAAGCTGTACAGTATGAATCTGTACGAGTCTGTGTGTCCTCAAAAACTTTAAACTGAGAAGTGGATGGTTCAAACTCGAGATTTTATCAGGTGGATGAACTCAAGGTAGACACCATAACTACAACCACCTTTTCAAAATGGTCTGAAAATGTTGTTAGTTTAAGCATTTATTTACTACAAATGTGATTTTATTTTTTGGAAAATAAAATAGGAAAAATAATAAACTCCATAATTTTCAGGACTACTCTTCCTTCACTGATTTTTTTATACTAGTCACCAGAAGTAAACCATGTAAAAGTTTATAAAATAAGTTTATAAATCTGTGTCTGTCTAAATGCTTCCTACATGACCAGACTCTGTTCAGGACAGCTGGAGCCTTTTCACCAGCTGTCGAGTGAGAGGCAGAAACACCCTGAACACATCACAAGCTGAAATGAAATCTAACCACAGTATTTCATCCAAAAACACTCAGAGGTGTCAGGTAGTTTATGCCAAATTTAAGTAAAAAAAGACGTACAGTATATAAATTGATATGAATTAGCCATGAAGCTTTAAGTTTAAAAATTCACTTTGACTAAAGATCAGAATTCATATGTGTTTTAAAGATTAGATAAAAGGTAGATTTTTTCAACTGTTAGATGTTTTAAAATGCAAAAAAATAAATAAATAATAAATAAAAATGAAAGAGTTGACAAAAATCTGTTCCACTTCTCAAGTCTAGTTTTATTCTGTGATAAATCTTGGTCTCACATCTAATTTGGTGCAATAAAACATCTACTAAGTACAGGCGGGCCTACAGTACAATAATTAATATATTCATGTTTACAAGCAAAATAAACAATGTTAAATATATAAATATTAGTTCTCTGTAAAGCACATCACACAGCAGCCTCACATAAATATGCTGAACCTCACGCTCGTGCTTGGCAGACACACGCTCTGGTTTTTACTGCAGATAAAGTGTCTATTCTGTCCTTGTGCAGCTCTGCAATCAGAGCCTGTCTACGCAACTTGAGACAGAGAAAGTGCAATTTAAAAACAACAACACTAAACATCCAGGGCAACGAGAACACGCAAGTGCATGGCAAGACTGCTGTGCGTTTTTTTTTTTGTACTGCTAAGTCGAACTTCATGATTCATGGAAATGACCAAAACAGGAAATGAACACATTATGAGGGCCAAACAGAGACAGCTGTTCACTGCAGCTCCATCACAACATCTGGACTAACATCTCACACATGGGTTAGGTCTCACACACAGCTGTGGGAAGCAGCACAGCGAGGGCCTTCACATGGCGACGGAAGCGTCGGAATCTTTGGGTCGGCTGTGGATGACGTGCTCCACCTGTCCCGAGTCGGACACGTCGTAGCTCGTCTTGTACTTGGCCAGGATCTTCATGAGAGGACGCAGCTTCAGCCACCACTGTTCTTTGGGAATCCGATGACTGTGGGAAGGAAGAGATGTTTCATGTTCACAGTGTCCATTACAGGAACAGGTCGGACAGTTTAAAGAGAGGTTCCATTGAAAGGTTATGAGCAGTTAATATCTTACCTATTGTAGATAAAACTTTGATAGGTCTGAGTTTGGAGAAACAGTTAATTTTGACCAGACTGACAAAATGATCAGATGGGAAATCTCAAAAGACCTCTCAAAATCAAATGTGAGTACAGAGAAAACATCGCTGACAAGGAAGAAGCAACGGTGATAGTTGTTGGACTAGTTTTATAGAAAAAAAATGACTTCCACCAAACTTCCTGGTGCTCCACGGTTGCTTTGTCTTCTATATTTTGGATTCCAGTCTGTGTTTCTGTCACCTCGATTTCTGATTGTCTACACTTCACATTCAACAGGCTGCATGCTCGTTTTGCCTCAGGGAATACCACACATGCTGGGATATCGGGCCAATACAATGCAACATGTTGAATATCCCTGCTTTGAGATCCTGATGCCTTTCCGAGCTGAATAGATCAGTCTTAACACACCACACACTGCAGGAATATAAAATTATCTTTGGAGCCACCACAAAAATTGGGGCATCCTTAAGATTCCCAGGTCAAAATTAGGGCTGCACGATATATGGAAAACCTGCGATGTGCGATAACACTGCTTAATATTGCGATGACGATATGACTTGCG
>JAUBOC010000082.1:574034-592729 GCA_032275365.1 Anablepsoides cearensis | reverse complement strand
TGTTTATATCTTTCTGCTCTGGGTTCAAAGCCAAAAAAACAACCTAAAAAAACCTAATCATTTCCATTCCAGCCTGAATTTTTTTTTCAAAGTATGAAGAGACCTATCCAATTAACCAAAATACATGAAGGGCTCCATTAGTCTGATGAAATACTTCAAGCTTCCATCTGAATGATAAAACGCATAAATGCAAACTTTTGAGTCAACTATTTATTGCAGTTTATGAAGTTGTTGCGATATGCATATTGCGATGTGATTTATCGCGATGACGATAAATTTTCGATATATTGTGCAGCCCTAGTCAAAATTTGTCACAATTATCTTGCATTATATGAAATTAACAGCACTACAGGTCTACAACATGGCATTATCATAAACCACTAGAAAAGTTGAAGGTTAGCTATTTTAGAAACATTTGCACAACCACCATTTTACATCACACACTTATTCTAACAGAAATATAAAAATGCAGGAATTGCCCCAGCCTTAACAAGAAGTGCTTCAGCTAGTTGCTGCTGCCTATAAACCTGTGGTTGCAAAGAACTACTGATTTCACTGATGTTAAAAACTACCTAAAGCAAAACTGATGGCAATGTAAACGCATTAACCAACATAAAGGTTTGAAATTTAAGAGCACACTGAATCCATATTGAGCTTGGATTAAACAAGCTGTTGGCTCATCAGTCCAGTCAGAATGAAACTTTCTCCAAACTGATCTCATTCAAACTGTTACCTATTAGTAGATTTTAACTAACCATGATCTCTTTTTTAAAAAGTATGCTTTTCAATCTGTTATTTGTTAAACTCTAAATGAACGTACACAAAGTCAGTCTCCTCTTTCAGCTGCACAACAGGTTGGAAGACCAGAGCCCTGGCACGCATCCCCAGCAGACAGCAGGAGTCCTCCGAGTTGGCAAACACGCGGCCTGCAGAGACACATCATTCAGTCCCAGGTGGAAACAAGAATCAATACGCAGACATACATGGAAAAACAAACAGATACCATTCTACAGTGTGTGTGAGGGATTTCATTTTGTTATGTTTAATCTACTAGCTAAAGAAACCAAATGTTAGGTGAAATCACAACAGAAAAAGGTGATGAAAATTATTACTCCTAAAAGCCAACTAAAGCATCACATTAAAAACTAAATGATGGAAAAAGCGGCTAAAAGAAACATGTTAACCATCTAAGCTCATGCCTACACATTTCCAGACAGATTATTTTCAGATGAATCAGAAACTGGAAATAGCAACGCATGGCAGCTGCTGATAAACATGTGAGACACAGTTCCAGCTGTGCCCCACATGTGCCGGGACAGGAGGTGTGCATCGCTACAACACAGCACAAAATGACACGCAGGGACATGGAGCTAAATAAAAAATAAATTAATAAATAAAAAACATGATTATCATGAAACCATCATAAGAGATTTACCTTCATCTTATGTCATCCATGTGTAGGACAAAGCAAGAGATAAAGAACAAGGTGTTTAACTTTAGTTATTTTTTCTTATTAAACTCCTACATCTATGAGACTAAATAAAACTAACTTCCTTGCATTATTTCAGAGCAAGTACATGAGAGGTTTGCCTCATTGCTCGTCTCTGCAGGATCCTTTATGGTACCATGATTCCATTCAGAGAACAACCGAGAAACTTTACCTCGTCTGTAACTCTCCACCAGCTTTTGAGAAAGCCACTGCACCGCCTTGGCTGAGATCTTGGTCCCAAAGTTACGGTCGAACGGGGACGGAGCACCTCCCTTTAAGAGGAATTACACAATTTTAACTCATCTTTTTGTTTTATATTCTTTTTCTGGTTCTTCGTTGCTTTATCCATCTCATTATTATTAATAAAGGTTTGTTTGATCCAGATTTGTCTCTAAACTCCAGGGACACACAAACAAAACACAACAAAGACAACAAAATGCCAACAGGGGATGTGAATATTTTCAACACATATATGGAAAACTGGTTTTGTTACTTCTCATAATGTTTACTTTTTTTTTTATTTTACCTGTAGGTGTAAAAGATGAACTGTACCTGTTGCATGTGTCCGAGCACATTCTTTCTGCAGTCAAACACTCCCCTCCCTTCTTCTGAATACAGCTGATAAATGAAGTCTGTTGTGTAGTTCTCATTACTGTTCTCATTCCTACACTCACAGGAGACAAGTGTTATATTCTACTGATGTCACATTTTAAGGCAGTGCAAAATTACAGCATGACACTACATGATCTATTTAATATACAAATGCATTGCTTTAGAGTGATTTATTTTAGCTTTTATCATCAGAAAAAATACACAGTCTTAAGTCTGACCTGAGCACCAGTCCTCTTTGAATGCTGGTCTTCATTTTTTCTGTCAGATGCTCAACGTTGGCCTGTGGGTAAGAAATGATGAGTCATGTTAACCATTAGGTGACACTAACTGGCTCCATAATAAAGCTTAATGTGGAATTGAAGCCTCTTGGGAGCAGAACACGGTGGGTTTCACATTGGAACTCAAAACTCGAACATCATCCATCTTTACTGTGTTCCAGATTCAAATTCAAACAACAAAAAAGGAACCAGTAACCAGGATTATCATTAGCAACACAAGCCAATATAACTGGTATTACTTGGTCTTTGTTGTGGGACATCTTTAGATGCGAAACTGTTAGATGGTCTGTTGGTGATCCTGTCATAAACAACTACTACAAACCACTGATTCAAGCTTTTCTTTGCTGCAAATATTTTCGGATCATTCCTTTATGACCAAAGCTTTTGTGTCTATAAAGGACAAATGTTACAATATGAAACTGGAGGGGATTGTAATGGATTTTTTTAAACTGGAAAAGTCTGAGGATTCTCAGCAGCGCCAAACTCAAAATCAAATATGGCTGCCTCAGTCATCAGTAAAACACACATTAGTAAACAACTTGCTGCAATGTTTGAATCTACAAAATGCTGAAAAATAATGATAATGACCTTTATTGTTCAGGGTAGTTAGCCTGCTCACTGCCTGCAACAATGAGCAAACACCATTTGGTAAAATTCAAACTGGAGCATGGTTAAGTGGACTTTGTAATTCTTATGCCTGGTTCCAACTTTGAAGATGACTGTAGTGTAGCATCAGTCGTTTGTGTCTGTGTGTGTACCTGGTTTTTGTTACATTTTTACTTTTTATAGTATAAATACTTAATTTGTCAAGACCAGTAGACCTGTTGTGGACCAAAGATCCTAATATGTTGGAACGTCATTTTTGGGTTCAGGGATTAGGTTTAGAACTAAGGTTTAACTTGAATTTAGATTAGGGTTAGTCATGCACTGGTCATTATTTGGTTGAGGGTAATGATCAGGTTTAGGGTTAGGCTACAAAAAAGACTGGAAGTCAATACATGTTCATAATAAAGATAGAGACTTGTGTGTGTGATGTCTTACCTGCAGATCTCTGATATCAAACTGTTCCTCGTAGATATACGCTGCATCAGCCCCAGCAGCCAGGCCTCCTACTGTGGCCAGGTAGCCACAGTAGCCCCCCATGGTCTCAATGATGAACACGCGTCTCTTAGTCCCACTGGCAGACTGCTTGATGCGGTCACAAGTCTGACACACGCACACATGCTCAACATTAGAACACTAAGGATTAATGTGGGCTAAATGTGTAAATCTCTGAGCTACTAAACTTTAGCTGAACCCATCAAAGTGGCAACAAATCAAACAAGCATAAATATTGGGGCAGTGGTTAGCAGTCATATGGGTTACTGGTTACTTTATTTCTTTGCCAGGTTTGGTCACTTCACATCTAGACTTCCATAGGGAGAAAAAAAGGATCTGGCTCAAGGTTGGGTCCCTACTAAGCAGTATCTTATTTTTTCCAACTTAGAGCTGCTCCCATGTTACAAAGTTTTCTTAAGTTTTTTAAACTGACCTTGAGGTATTTTCATAACGGATAATATTTTAGGGTAAAAATTTGTTACAATAGGGAGATTGGGTAAGGGAAAAGATGGGGTGGGGGTATTATGCAAAATTGACTTTTTTAGTTTTATATCATGTTATAACATTATTCCCTCATCAAAAACATACCCAGTGTTGATTTGACTCATTCAAGCATGTTTCAGAAATCTTTGAATCTCCTGTTGTAACCATGAGCTGCCTAAACCAGTGTTTTTCAACCCCAGTCCTCAAGGCACACTGCCCTGCATGTTTTAGAGGTCTCTGTTTTTACACACCTGATTCAGATGATTGCAGTTCATCAAAAGCCAGTTACCAAGTGAAATCCGCTGTGTTGAAGCAGAGAAACATCTAAAACATCCAGGCCAGTGTGCCTTGAGGACCAGGGTTGAAAAACACTGGCCTAAACACTTGCTCATTCAAAGCCTGGTTCTTAAAGAGACAGAGGCTAATTTCAAGGCCTTTAGATAGGCTCTGATGCAAATAGAATTGAACTATGTGCCTAGAAAATACACAATACCCCCCTTTAAATATTTTCAGTATCCAAGTAGTTGGCAAATGTGCATATGAATATTTACCCATATTTTTCAGAAATTATTTATCTATCAAGAAAAATACATGGATATGAATTAGTAAGTACATAGGTACCAAATGGTAACTCCTGGGTACGGCATGGGGGTACAAACCAGCAAAGTAATAAAGTGACCTTATGTTCAGTCCTACAGTTAGCATACTTTAATACATTTCACATGGATAAAAACAAGCAAATCAACATGCTGGTCTTTTACTGAATTCACAAACTGAAGCAAAATGCTGCTTTACCAGACAGACTGGAGTCCTGCAAAGAGCAAGAGAGCAGATCAAATGTAAAACAACTTTCTAAAGTTTTATTTATTGGCCCAGTGCTGATAATCAAATTTAAGTGTCTCTGTCTATCAGCTAATGAGTTTTAAGTTTCAACAGAAGTAAAAGTTTAGGATTAGTGTCAGAGATACAATCCAAGTCAGATTGTAGATCAAATTATTGCAAGGATTACAACTGTATGGGGAAAAAAACATTCATGCAACACTGTGTGATTTTAAAGCCTGGCATCTTATTTGTTATTAACACTGGACCATTAGCTCCACTGATAATTAATGTACATCTCTGAAAGGGATCTTGAACAGAAGTGGGTCAAAGCTGCGGCGGCTCAAACCGTCTTACCTCCACAATAGCATTGAGGGCCGTGTCTGCCCCAATACTGAGCTCAGTGCCAGGTACATTGTTACTTATGGTGGCAGGCAGCATACACATCGGGATGCAAAACTCCTCAAAGGTACCACGAGCTTCATACAGCTGCAGCAAACACTCAAGCGCCTGAAGCGGCAGTATATAGAACACACATGTTAGAGCCACTGAAGGGGGCTGACCACTGAGAGAGGTGACCCTCTCTCAGCTCGTGAGAGTGTATCCTGCCATTCTGGCTCTTTCCGTGTGATAGCCGCCGTGGCTTCCCTTTGGCAGACGAGGACGGGAGCGCAAACAGAGCAGTGGAGGGGACAGTGACGAAATGTAGAGGATAGGACAAAGAAAGAAAGAGGGTATGTGGTACAAAATAGGTGACAGAAAGAGAAGAGGGAGAAACAAAAGACTAGGAGAGTAAAAAATGGATGGAGGTCTGTGTGTTTGTGCGCCACAGCATGGAGCAACCATTTGACGTTACAGAAGCTGTTGGGCCGTCTAAACTCTACAGGCAGGACAAGCGGCACTCAAGTCTGCAAAACACCAAGGGGAGGATGAAGAACTGAATATGATGATGGTCTGACTAAGAATTAGATTTACACATTCTTTTGTTAGAAGTCTGCACAACCCCAAACAAAAATCTAAGCCAGTATGGAAAATACAAACAACATATAAACAATGACTGTTCAGTTTACTTTGATTCTTATTTTATTGCAGATAAGAACCAAAGATCGTCTATCAGTTTGATTTATTTTGATAGTATTCATCCACTCCTGCTTTTTTTATACTAAAGACCTACAAATGATATTGCATTCAGGATAAGGAGTGTTTTTTTCTGCAAACACCCTTTAAATAATCTAAAAGTAAATTTTTCTACTGGGGATAAGTAAAAACTGCAGGCAGGCTAGTTGAGAACCCACAGCCTCTTTCTCTGCAGCCCTGTTTTTTTGAGAATTTGTGCACCGTGTTCATCCCACACAGACTACAGCTTTTGCACAGAGGTAACACATGGCTTTTTTGTTTTTCATATCTACCACCACATTGTACTGCTTTTGAAGAACATAGTTCTAAATAGTTTAACTGTCTCATGCAAGTGCAGAGGTATAGAGCTTGTGTAGTGAGAACACTCCTATACCCCAGTGAGACATGACACCCAAGGCTCATCAGGAAAGAAAACTCCTTGCCTTCACCAAATACTCTGTCTTGATCAATAATTCTATAAGTGTTGAATTTGGGTTGGTCATGTGTACTGCGTGGACGATGGAAGTTTCCTAAAAACATCCTAAACGGAGAGTTTTCTACAGGAAAAAGGCAGAGTGGACAGCCACAATTCCACTACAAAGACATGAGTAAACAAGACTTCAAAGCTACCAACAGTTACCTGGGAAACCTCAGAAAAAAATGAGGATTTTAACCCAGAGCTACAAAGAACATCAACAGTGGAATAAGAAGGCCAGCAAATTCCACAAAATTCACCCTAAAGACCAACTACTTATTTTTGTTAAGTGTCACAGGGATTGTTATTCCCAAGTATGACTTTATAGCCACAGATCCAATGGTTCTGCAGTGGACTGAATAAGTCTAGTAGGAAAGTGGAGAACTAGTGATAACTAATGTACCACAGATATGAAATGCAGGAAAGGATGTACAACTGTTGTGCAAATCTTGAATCATCCTTCATTTTCATTTCCAAAGAGCTAAGTGCTCTTGTAATCTTTTAGAGTGGTTGTAAATCAGTCTTCAGACTTTTAAAAAGGTAAAAAGTTACAAGGTGTAAGGTTCCCGGTATGTTCAGTTTCTGTTAGATAAGAATATGAACTTGCAAGCTTGGACGATTATATTGTTTTGTTAGGTTTGACAATAAATGACACTTAAGAGAACTTATAAGAATCCAAATAAAAAAACAATGTGGTGGCTGGAAACATTTAATATGTCCAATTAAATAAAATGAATTAACAAAAAGCACATCTTGATTTCAGTCTTTTAAACTTTTTTAGTTGAATTTTTCATACTGTTTAATCTTTTTCTGAAGGTGTAGACATGTAAACTAACAACACAAGGAAATCTACCTTCTTTTATTTCACAAAAAAAATGAAGGACGCACACACACAGGGGGGGCAGGCAGCGCAAACATGGCGGTCACGACGCTTGTGCACCACACAGCATGCCTCCATGTTTTTACTCACTTACTTACCTTTTTATTGAAGGGAGGGATGCTACTGTACGCCTTAGTTTTCACCAATCATACTCAGTGCAGCTGTGCTGCGAGGCAAAAATTTTTAAAGCTCTGATTGGAGTTTTCCTGTAGGCCAGATGTGGCTTACATGTGCCAGCCGTCACAGGAATTCTCTTCCAGATAATCCTCTGACGGGCTGGCAGGAGTAAGAGTCACTGGTGAAAAGACTGAGTGAGCGATCTCTCCCTTCTTGGAAGAACAAGGTTTTGCTGTGTGAGCATGTTTGTGGATTCTGTGTGTGTGTGTGTGTGTGAGGGAGTGTGTGTGTGTGTGTGTGTGTGTGTGTGTGTGTTTGTGTTTATGTGCTGCTGAGCTCATCTAAATCTTGTCGCCAGGCCCCATCACTTACAGTAGTGATGGCGTTCAGGGCCGTGTCGGCGCCAATGCTGAGGTCTGAGCCAGGCACATTGTTGGAGACAGTGGCTGGGACCATGACCATCGGCACACAGAACTCGTCAAATTTCCCACGAGCCGCTGACAATTCCAGCAGTGACAGCAAGGCCTGCAGGGCAGAGCCAAGGGCTTTAGTAGGGTCTGGAAGGGAGAGAGACTTTGGCACGGTGGTTGGGTTGAGAGAGGTGCTACTTGCCACAAGGAAAGGAAAGACACAAGTGAAAAGTGCCAAGGGGAGGAGCCAGGTCTATCACAACGGACAGCAGCGAAACAGACAGGTACTACTCCACATTCAGCCCCACAAACACTCATATGAACAGAGGAAAAGTCTTTTTACTTGCATTCATCAGGAAATAACTGAAGCTGGTGAGCATCTAAACAGGACTGCGTGAAATGGCTGGAGGAAAGCACCAAATTATCTCCACTTTCACTTCTAATTTCAGTCGAATGCTTCAAGTTATTCTCGCCATGCATCTCGGTTCGTGTTGCTTTGGAACTCGTTAGCTCTGTTGTTCCAGTTTGAGGCAGAGAATCGACTTTGAAGCATTGTTATGTACACATCAACCATATGGTGAGGTTTTGGCATGAAAGGGAGAGGACTAATGGAATGAAATCAACACTAAACAATTTTCAGCACATCATAAGAAAAACAGCTGTCTGTTTCAATAACGTGAGCAGTAATAATGTTGCTAAAGTCATTAATATTCAGCACTAAAGATCTGAGCTTGTAGAGTAAATTAAAAATGAGCCTAACTACAAGCATCAAAAGAGATTTCAAACATACCTCGAATCCTCCGATAACCAGCAGAGCGTTTATGTTATACTTTCGCATCTGCTCTGCAATTTTATCCACATGCTTTGCAGGAAGAGTTCTGAGGAGGAGAAATCAGAAAGTTTCAGGAAATCACTCAGAAAGCTGTCAATTTAAACATCTTGAGGATTTATTCAAAAAGTGTATACAGCTGCTGTAAACACTAACTTTTTAGGACGCTAAAGGGAAAGTTAACGGTTTTAGAAAAAAAAAACTAAAGAACTCTGAAGGTTAAAGTTGTAGGCATACTCAAACAAACCATTATTAGGTCGTCAACACGACTTCAAAACTGAATTTTTCTGCCTTAAAACAAACCCAATTTTTAATATTCCTTAGTGAATGTTAGATTTAAAACTTCACAGCTTTTACATGGTATTTCAGTGTAAATTTTATAATAGGATCCCAGAAGTGCTGCAGCTACCTCCTACTTACACAATTAACAATAATTTTAAAGTAAAGGATTTATAGAGTAGTGTTTGTGGCTTTAAGATGGCAGCAATCCATTTTAGTTTTGATCGTACTCAGACTGTTAGCTCTTTTGGATGAATTCATTTTGGGAAAATTGTTTAAATCTGACCGGACTGATAAACTATCTACGACAGGTAAGATATTGTTTTCACAAAACCCCTCTACAAAGATATCTGAACTTTACCTTCAACAACTCTGACTTTGCATAAAACTATTACCTTTTAGTTCCCAGAAGGGAGCCACCCTGACCCGTCCATCCTCCGACATCACCCCATTTAACTTCCTTAATCTGTAGGAAGAAGGACAGATTAAATATCACACAGAGGAGAATGAGATGTTTGGTTTCATAACGACCTCACTGACTTGTTTCAGTGTCCAATGTCAAAGCAAATCAATAGCTTTTATATTAAAAATTCATGACAGGAGTTCTAAAAATGGTTCCTGTGTTTATGTAAGCACCTAAATATGGTTACTCAGTTTCCAACATATCATCAGATCTCAGTGCTGTTTTTGTGAGGAGAGAACATTATAATAATTGTAGTCTGAGAGATTTAAACTTTTGTTTCTCCCTCTGGTATAAACTTCTAAAAGTTTGATGTCAGCTGGTCAGAGTTTACATAAACTGTTAAACACAGTGACATCAAATGTCCCGGTGAAGACAAGTTGGGATTATTTCATTGTGTTCTGAGATACATAATCTATTCTCATGGAACCAGTTCCACCTGTAGCTGAACACAAAATGAATAGTCTAGTCCCAGATTAAAATCTAATTTTCCCTTTTATTGTCCAACAGACACCTTTCTGTATTCAAAGCTCATTGTTTTCATGAACGAGGTGAGAATTCATGATAATCAGACATCTGTGATTTTGTGTCTGCCAAAAAAAAAAATCAACTAAAGGCTCTGCTGCCATCTAGTGATAATTTCTGTTACTACATCTGCTCAGGGACTTCATGAGAGAAATTGGTTTACATTAATCTGTGCAGATTATCCCCTGACTTTCCCTGATTATTCTTCAGTGAGGCAGCTAACAATGATTGCTCACAGAGTCTGACGCTCATCAAGCTAAGCCAATTCCCTCAGTAACTGATGTGGAAAATGGCAGTCACGCACAATATTTTTCCATCAAGCTTTTTGGGACGGGGTTTGGTTATGAACAGATTTAAACCTGAAATCCTTTTCCTGTGACAGTTCCTGAGGACGTGCAGAGCTCACCTGTCCTTTGTAAAATCCCTCAAATCCATCGCTGACTGCGAACATCTTGTGTCCCTCGGAGATTCCCACCCTGACAGCCGATCGTACAGCAGCGTTCATGCCTGCTGCGGGCGCACCGACATTCAGCACTGCCACGTTAAAGTTGCTCTGTGGGAGAAAACCAAACAGTAACACATCAATCTTTAATCAAACACATTGCAGCTTAACTAATCTCACTGATGCTGTCTGTCACAGGGCAGCTGTTGGTGTTCTATAAGAAGGATTAATAAATGGCTTCTGCTGCACTCTCACACACAGGCTGTCATTACTTAGGCAGGGGGAGTCCAAGCCTGAGGCGAGCAGCACAGGACAGAAGAATGTCATGTAGTCTTTACAACTTCATTATCTTCAGCTTGAGCGACTCCTGACAGATTCACCTGTACACCTACACAAACTACAATTAGAGATTTTAAGCTTTACTGATTATCTCAAACTTCTTCTTTTTTTAATAAATAAATACAACCTGGAATTTAAGTGCAAGTTTTTTTTATATAACTACACTAAAGATGCTAAATATCTGTATTGTGGAAATTTAACAAAAAAGAAGTTAGAAAAAGATGGATGGGTGTAACTTGTGTTTTAAACCAAACCAGATGTTCTCAGCTGGATTGAAGTCTCAGCTTCTTCCAGGACAACACTCCTTAAACCACCGGAGTGTTGGTTCAGCTGTGTGTTTAAGGTCACGGTCTTGCCATCCCAGTTTCAAATCTTTGGAAGACTCAAACAAGTTCCCCCTCTAAGAATGTCTCTGCATATATATTGCACTATCCAGCTTTCCTTCAACTCTGGCCAGTTTCTTAGCCAGAGCTGGTGAACAACATTCATACAGCACGATGCTGCCACCACCATGCTTTATTGTAGGGAAGGAGTTCTCAGCAGAATAAGGGGTGTTATTCATGGCTAAAAAGTAGGAGTGCACAGATTGCAGTTTTCAGGCCGATCACCGATCTTTAAAAAAGTCTGACCTGCAGATACGGAGGTTTTAAATAACTGACACTGCCAGGTGTTATAAGGTCACAATACACCTTCAATGTTCCAATCTTAATTTATTGAAAAACATTGAATAATACCATTGAAACAATACAAACTTGTTTTAACTGGACATTAGGTAATTCTCACAGCAGAGCTAAAGGGGACAGTGGCTGATTTTCAGACCTTTGTATAGGTAGATGAGAAGCTGATCTTTTCCACCGATCTCAGATCGCCCACAATTAAAGAAATCGATGCATCCCTACTGAAAAGTTCAGGTTTCAAGTTTTTCTCTTCCCAAATTATCAACAATTAGTCTACTACTAATAAACAAACAGAGAATTGTTTTAATTTTCAAGTTAGAAAAACAACAAAACAGCAAAAAGGAGGGTGAATACCTTCGCTAACCCTTGCACTATATTGCATCCGTGTACAAAAATACTCAATTTGGACCCACGTTTACATAAAAATCTTTCCTAACTGAATGTGTCTTGTTATATCAAGAATACAGCAGCGATGCAGCTCATCAGGACTTCAGCTGCTGAGTCACTATTAGTGGACATGACCTCAGAACAGTGGGATACATTATTAAACACATCAGTGGGTCAGGGAGGTGCTTTTGACTCCTGGGAGCACAGCTGCTCACCAGGCAAAGAGTACAGAAATTATGTGTGTGTTGGACTTACAGTTGGCAGCTCAGACTCTGGTTTACGATGAGCAAGCAGTTTGTATGTCCTCAAGTTGTTTTCAAAGCTCCTGCAACACAACCAAAGACGCTCTGAGTCAAAACGTTCAGGGATACTTTAAAAAAGTAATTTGTCAGGGTGTTTTGAAGCACTCACATTACTAGTCAGCAAATAACCTTTTGTTTACACTATAGTTTTTAATTTGCTAGTTGTCCTGAAGCTCCATAAAATACACAATACACACATACAAATGTGTGGCACTACTGGCAAAAGTGTGTTATGACCTTTAGTTCTAAGATATTGTACTAAGCCAACAAAATTTGCAAAAAAAAGATCTTTCATAACAGCATACAAACAAGCAAACAAGTACAGTGCTCTTTGGATCTCTTTAGCTCAGTCACACTTTACAATAGAAACATCAAGATGAAGAAACTTTGATGTTTTTTTCTAATCTAACATCACATACAGAATTCAATACCAAAGAACTTCCTTTCTAAAAGTCTTTGCCAAGTCAGTTAGGGAAAACATGAACTTTATGAACCTGCCACTTCAATACTATGTCGACTTATTTCAATGCTATACAAAGATATTCACGAAGTTAAAAACTTAAATACAATTTTCAGCAAACAGAAATGGGAAAAGGAAATAAATGGGCTGATCACTAATTATATTTGGCAGCAATGTGCAGTACAGTGGAAACTCTCTAGCTCTAGTAGAGGGAGATGTTTTTATTGGAAGAGACTGTAGATATTTCATTACACTGCACAAAGTAAATACTATTCATACTAATACTGCTCCTCCAGTTGCAGGAAAAACTGTGGAGCCCAAAGAGTAAATTTAAAGCATTTTTATTTGTTTTGGTCATGTCCTCTGATCAAAAATTTCTGGATTATAATTCATTCCGAGTTGGAAGCAATTTTCTGTATGCAGGTTCCTTTTAACTGGAAGGAACTCTATTCTGGACTCATGTATTCGATGGACACTGAAGCACAGACCAAACGTTTCTTTTGTATTTTTAGCTTGGCTGCTTGAAAAGCTATTACTATGAAATGGCTAGGTTCAAATGAATGACTGGCATTAGATTATTATAGAAAGAATTAAATTCTGTAGATTTCAGAAAGACTGATAAGAAACTTGATAAGTCATGGGATAAATGGAAAAGATACATTATGCATACAAAAAATTTTGTATTAGCATAATTTAAATAAATTATTATTAATTTAAATAAATAATTTAAATAAATAAATTAGCAAAATTTGTATTAGCATACAAATTTTGTGTGACCCTCTGTACTATTTGTACTTTGTTTTACATTTTTTGTAATAGGTCTGAAAGAACACCCCTTGTTCTCTGTCCACGTAATAGTTTGTTTAATTTTAACATTATTATTGCATAAGAAAATGTTCTGAAAAAAAATCCAAAGTTTAAATGGGTCACTGAAAGTTGGATCTTAAGTTACATTTTGACATCTTTACAACTACAATGTTACATTTTCAGCTGTCTAAATTTGTCAAAGATTTGGAAGCTCTTATTTCTACAATCTTTACACTTTTTACAGTTTAAACGCCAAAGAGTCTTCTTTAACCTAGTGTCTCTCACTACTATACAGCTTATGGTTTTCCCCACACACACACACACACACACCCCGATCCCCACCCAGCTGTTCTTTTTAGATATTTCTCTTTATGTTTTATCAAAAACAAAAAGAAAACTCCTCGAGTCTCCACCTCAGTGGAGCAACATAAAACCACCTGCCATGTCTTCATCTTCAGGGAAATGGAAATTTTGGGATTTGAGATCAATCTTACCTGCCACGAAGCTTAACAGCATCCTCAAATCGTTTCTGGTCCATGGCCTTCTGGACCTCTTGAGTCTGGGGGAAAAAATTAAAATAATTACAGTTTTTTGTTCAGGTTTCTAGCAACAAAATTAAAACTGCATTTTTAAATTTATATGAGTAGAAATCCATATCCGCTTCCAAAAATCCTCTTATCTTTGATGGGCAGACATTTATTATGGCTGTTGGGTGAACAATCTCACAGAGGAATATACAATATATATAAAAAAATAAAGTAAAATGTGTTTCTGTCTGTTTTAAAAAAGGCTAATCTGTATTCCTGTTTGGAGGGGGAAAAAAATCTCTGGTGGGAAATTTTCAAACAACAGAAGCCAAAAACTTCCCACGGGCATCTGCCAAACTCCAAACATGACAAGCCAACACACCAACAGAGCTCTCTGTGTTTGATGGAGATGCTCTTACATCATCGTGCTGGCAGTCATCACCAATCGTCCACAAGCTTCAGATCCTCATTAACCAGACAGAAATGATTATCTCCTGTAAAAACCACTTCATGTGCAGATGGCTGTGCTGTTCCCTCATCGGCTCCTTTACTGGTAACGATTGTGTGTGTGTGTGCGTGTGTGTGTGGTACTCTTGGCTTGTTTTCAGCAAAGAGCTGCACTCACCGTCTGTACACACTCCATCAGAGGGACTCGTACCGACTGGTTCCCGCACAGAGAGACCACACAGGCCGGCGTGTTGGCTGTGGTCTCTAACAGGGCCAGGATGGCCTCCACTCCCATACGACTGGCCTTTATGAACAGACACACACAGGAACAGATCAGAGTAATGCTTTGTTGTCAGTCAGTTGTACTCACAGACACATTCTGGATCCTGTTTATTTATCTAGACTGGAATTCATTTCTGAGTTAACTCCTCTGTGGTATAGTAACCATGAAGAAATGTGTCAGTGCAGCTTCATGTGCAGAGTCTTTTATCTCCTAATGTGATTAACCTATAAGCTGACACCAGACGCATGTAGAGGCCTAAAGAGAGATTTCAGTCATAGAGTGGGGTTTTGTTAACATTTAATATCTTACCTGTTGTAGAAAGCTTTTTTTTTAACAACTCCAGCTTGGAGAGAAAGGAGTTTATTTCTGACGGGATTGATAAGCTAAAGGCTAGTTATATAATGTTATAGTAATTTGTTTCAACATTTTTTATAAACCTTTACATTGCCATCAGTTTTAGATTAAATGGTAGTTAACAAAAACAGAGGTAGCAGCAGTTAGCTGTAGCATTTTCTGAGCATCCTGTAGTACATCCTGCAGAAAAATATTGTTTCTGCTTAAATGAAAAAAAAAAAAAACCTAACGCCAACGTAAAGGCCTAAAAAGTATTTAAAAAATATATATTTAACATCTGAGTCATTTAGTCAGAATTAAACTCTGATCTGGAATTGCCATTTACAATAGGTAAGATAGTCATTGTTGATAACTAATACACTGTATTAGACAGTTTGAAAGTAAAACTATTTTCTATCACACTTTCAGGTTCAAAGCAATATTCCTCAGCTGCACTAAGATAACAACACTAAGAACCAAAATACAGTTGTTCACAGTTAGTTTTGTCATAAAAAATGTGTTTGTTTGCTTACTAAATTTCGGCTAAATATTACTGGTGCAGATGATGAGTGAAGATAAAGAATCCAAACTTAAATTAAATATTAAATAGATTTTTATCACTTAAATAAGAGGTTAGACCTAAAAAGTCTATTACTGAGTCTCAAATGAGGCATGTTGAAGCAGATAAATGTTAAAAATGTAAGGGTGGTGACCATCAGGATCAGGACTGGACTCCACTGATAGATGTTTGTATTTTGTGGGCAATATCATCCTAACATTTTTGATAGGACAAAAAACATATTTATTGTCTTATTTTATTTTAATTAAAAGGAAAAAGAGAAGTAATAACATAAATATAACTTTAGTGTGTTCTCACTACTGTCTCTGAAGGTTCTGGCCACACAGTTTAAGATTCACTGTATTAATAAACTTACCAAGATGCGATCAAATGCAGATGGCGTCCCTCCCCTCTGAACGTGACCCAAGATGGTCACTCGTGTGTCGAAGCCCAAGTTTTTGACGACAAGCTGTTGGGATGAAACCAACAGGAGTCAGCAGCACGTACAGCCATTACTCTAAAATGAACTTTTATTGAAAATTGAGCTTTATAGCTCTATAAATATGCAAAAATAAATAACACATACACATCAAAACACTGGAACACAGACACAATATAAAAGCCGAAGAGAAGGGGAAACAGCAAAGCACAAGCAAGCCATTCTAATTTTTCAGTCATGTTAGCGGGGAGCTCATAGCCCACAAAAGGATCCCAGGCAAGATGTAAACCAGTAAAAGAAATACTCAGGCAGGTACTGGTAAAAACAAATTAAAATACTTTAATGGATACAAACCAGTTAGTTGTGACAAACTTTGAGAATCCTTCTGAGCAAAAATAAAAGTGAGGGTGATAAAAACCAATAAAATGGTTTGCAAGCTTTAGTGAGCTTACAGCAGCTAAAAGTACAGAACCGTGAAAGCCCTCTTACCAAACCAGCAAGTGTGCCTGATAGAGCATTTCAGAAACACAGCAACAGAGTCAAAAGCCACATTGGGGCAGAGGTATAGTAATCATACAGGAGGCTGGAGGCTTGCTGCACAAAACTCTGTACTTACATTCTTAATATAGTCAGTGGTAATGGGCTTGTTGTTACGATCAATCGCCCCTTCGGCTACAATTATGATATTCAGCCTTTTCATCCCTGCACGGTTCTATAAAAGGAGGGCGTGGTGGAGAAAACATGACAGAAAAACAGAGTGTGGCTGTGACATGGGCTTTCAGAAGCACAGGGGCCAGATGAGATGACAGCCGGGGAGCCAAGGACAGATGCCTTCACGATAAAGGCCCTGCTGTCGCTACAGCTTCAGGCTTGTATAATCAACAATGTCCTTGCTTTCATTGTTGCTCATCAACACGTCATTATCACAGGATTAACACTTTGTCAGTAAAAGCATAATAGAGAATATTCAGGACTTTTGGAACTCGTGCTCGCGAGGCTGCTTTCCATCAGGCGGGGCCTCCGTGCTTCTGGCTTCCCCTTCCTTCCACACTCGGGTACTCACATCCTTCACCAAATTAGAAGTGATAGGTTTCCCATGCCTGTCAATGGCTCCCTCTGCAACTATGATTATGTTGAGCCGTGTGCCCCTGGAACGCGTCTGAATCATAGATTATTGACATGTTTTTAAAGCATAAAATAAACAGACGTGAGATAGTCCACCCTGTCAAAATTCTAGGGTTTAAGGTATCAGAATGCAATAAACTGATCTGGTCTTTAACAGGTTCTAAAATTATTCAACCTGCAGTGAATAATAAATAAATAAATAAATAAATAAATAAATAAATAAATAAATAAATAAATTACATCATGACATTATTTATTTAAAAAAGTGAAGCTAAAAATAAATAAAAAAAGCTGCATCCATTCCCAGATCCAGCAGCAGCATTTTACTCAAGTTAAGGTTCTGGACTTAGACTGGACCGGTGGAACACTGGTATGCTCCAAAGCAGCAAACTGAATCAACTAATCCATTTTTAGAGATGGTCCACTGATGATGCTGAGTAAATCAATGCATTTAATAAGCAGCACCTGGTTGATTCTGAATCTCTAAAATTCTGTGAAAGCAGAAAGGCTGAATGCATTTTTTGCAACGTTGGCTTCATTTTGTTTAGTAAATGGTGGCCTCTGTTGTGTGTTTTTGTATATGTGATGTTAACTTGTATCATTTTAGAACTGGTTAAAGACCAAATCTTAATTATTATGTAAAAATACATAAAATCCTCGAAGTAAAAGACGGTGGACCTCCTTTATCTTAACCAATTTTACTTTTTTCTAATAAAATACACTTAACTTCCTCCTTGAACAGTGAAAAAAATGTGCAAAAACAGTTAACATATGTAGAAATAATGAATACTGGTATCGTTTGCCTCAGTAGGTTTAAGTTGGTGAAATCTGACTGAGTTACCGCTGATAGTTTCTGACACATCTTTTCCTCCCAGCCGTCCTCTGGAGGCATCTCAGGAATCAACACCCAGTCTGCACCACAAGCCAGAGCGCTCACCAAGGCCAGGTAGCTACAAAAACACCCACAGACACAAAGCTTTGATGATAAAAAGAGGTGATACCAGTCAACACCTCTGCCTTAGCGAGTCACATCTTTGGATGTGGTAAATAGTTTGTGCATTCTTACCCACAGTGTCTGCCCATGACCTCCAACACAAACGTCCTCTGATGGCTGAAAAACGAGAAGAGACAAAGTCCAATTAGTAAATAACTGGTGTCTTTAACAAGCCTGGAGTTGTTCCCCTCACCTCTGAGCGGTTGTCATAATTGCATCCACCACCTCGATGATCCTGTGCAAAGCAGAGTCTGTGCCGATCGTCATGTCGGTTCCACAGAAGTCGTTATCGATGGAGCCGACCATCCCCACAATGTGTAGGGCCGAGTACCTCTGAACAGAATCAGCTTCAATCAGTCCTGAAAAAAATAAGAATGTTTGCTTTGAACAGGTGCTTTTCTCTCCCATTGAATCTGACAGGTTTTTGATCCCATAATGCCACGGGACTAGAAACGTGAAAAGTTATAGAACTTAAGACAAAGATTTTTTTCTCATTAAATCACTTCCACAATTTAAATGTAAAGAAAATGTACCAAAAACCTGTTTTAACAAAGTGACATACAACGGTGGAAACTAAAAAATCCTCTCATAAGAAATAAACTGCAGTTTTTCTTGTGAAAACAGAAGTAGGGCTGAAACGATTCCTCGAATAATTCGAGTAATTCGATTACAAAAAATCCTCGAGGCAAATTTATCTGCCTCGA
>JAUBOC010000082.1:392767-403077 GCA_032275365.1 Anablepsoides cearensis | reverse complement strand
ACACACACACACACACACACACACACACACACACACACACACACACACACACACACACACACACACAAACACAGAGGAAGAGCGAGAGGCGAGATATATTCTGAGGGCACGGAGAGAGAAGGAGAGAGACGCGGAGAGTCCAAGTTGTCCTGCGCTCCGCGCCGCGCCGCGCCGATGGCATCCGTACTTGGAAACAGCAGCAACCAGCTGAAATGCAAGCTGAAGCGGAGGAGGAGGAGGCGACCGAAGAGAAAAGGTAGAAGGAAAACAACAAAACTAAACAAAACAAATGTGCATGATGATGACAAAATGCTAAAGCTGAGTGTTGGACGGGAGCGCACAGACAGAGGCAGCTCTGCAGCACGCGCGCCGGGCTCTCTTCTCTAAACTTTACTTCCTTCTCCCTTTAAAATGTTAATTTCAGCTCAGAATGTAGGGAAAAGGTATAAAACCAATCAGACTTTATTTAATAAAGTGGACCTTTTTATTTCATGAAGTAATTTTTTAAATAAAAATAGAAAATGTAGATTAAACCTCAAAAAACTCATCCAGATGAACTATGTGCCATCCCTCAAACCAGCGCAGGGTAATCCTAATAATTCCTGGTTTTGCATGAAAACTTAAAAAAAGTCTCAAGTTGTCAGATTATATCAGATAAAATGAAACAATATATCTGTTTGACTTTTCTCAATTTTATCTTATGATTTTAGACAAATAAGTCAGTGGTTTCTTCAGTAAGTGGTTCTTAATGAAGCTGTCAGCTTTGTTCTCTCGTTTGTAATAAAAAGGGATGATTTCCAAACATCCTGACTAACTCTTGTTTCCAGGCAGTAATGGAAGCTGACGGTGGCTTCATCGAAACGCTTTTTACATCCATCTGTGTCAGGGATTTCAGATTCAAAAAAACAGATTCTTTGCTGAAAAACAGAAACAAAACAAAAAAAGAAGGCAGAATAAAACAATTTTCAGCACGCCGACTGGTGGAACATTTCCATCTCTCACTGCGAGATGGCCTGTCTGCTTTATAAGACCACACTTTACCAAACTGCTCACTAAATAGAACCAAATAGTTAAATTCCAAAAAAAACAAGTTTCTTTGTGAAATCTTTGACTCGTTAAAACCATAAAAGAGACTTAAAATGATATTTTCTGATGCCAGACCTGAGAATTTGTAATAATAATAATAAAATAAAAAATAAAACAATGTAAGTTATTTTTTGTTTTTCTTTGTTTCATGTCTTCCGCCGCCTCAACGAGAGAGAAGCTAAATAAAAAAGCGTGTTCGGTTTCCCATGTCAGAGGTGGTAACGCGATAACCACGTCAGATCCTTGAAGGTGGACGAACGAAAGCTCGGAGCGTGTTGACGTCTGCACTTCGGATGCATAACAAGCTTTCAGGAAAAAAAAAGAAAAAAACACTTTATACTTTTGTCATCGAACCCTGCCACCAGACGGCCGCGCTTCATTTCCACAACCTCTTGATTTTTAATAGCCCAAGTAATTGAGACAGGGGAGACAATACGTGAAATATAGCGTCGAGGCAAATGTATTTACATAATGGAAACGACAGAATTGGTTCCACAACATTAAGCATTGCATATGAGCATCGCACACAAAATGTGCGCGCACATTAGCTGACGGTGGGGGAGATGTGGTGGTGGTGGTGGGGGGCTTTTAGAGCGTGTGTTTGCGAGGGACTGATTTATCAGCACTGCTGATTGAGTCTGATAACAGGGGACATTAGGGGCCATCCCGGGGGGCCGACTCGGGCACCAGATGAGAATGAGGTAGCTGAAGGCCGGAGACGACTCACCGGAGTCCGGTCCTATATGTGCAACTTAAGACGTCAATATAAGAGGTTAATCCCATCCCCATATAGACACACACACACACACACACACACCACCACCATTACACACACTCAATGCTTGACCTCAGATTATCCAAAAGCCAGCCCAAGTTTTATTTATTTCCACCATCATCATCCTTCATCTTAAATGCCAAATGATTGTTGTCTTGATATTTCTGCACAATTATTATTTTTTATTTTTTATGAATCTTAAAGGCATGAAAATCACAGAGGGATTATTCCATGGCATTTGAGGCTTAATCTCCTGAAAAGGCTGCAGATTATTTGTAGATGGACGCGCTAAAACCCATGTGTGTATTCAAAAGGATCAATCCTGCTGCTTCTTATAATTTCATTTTTTTACCAAAGTTTTCTTGTTCTTTTTCTTTTTTATAATTTTGGCGGGAGCTAATGAAAAAAAAAAGACTAAAGTGAAGATTACGCTGTCTGAGATTTATTCACTAACCAACATTAGGCAGCTGTCCCTGCTCCGAATTCTAGGAAATCACAGTAATCTGGGATTTTTAGCTGCTTTTTTTGTGTTTTGCGTTATTCGCCCGTCACAGATTCACAAACGTGCCCAGCCCCTAATTAATCCAAACCTTCCGATTACCAGTTCCTACAAATAAAAGGAGCATCTGACTGAGTGCAGCGCTGCTCGTTTTATTATTTATTATTATTTTTTTTATCTGTGGAATTCGTCCTGTCAGTCAGCAGCGTTGTCGTCGTTGTTAAACTGTGCCGCACGAGCCACACCATCCCTCCCCTTCATCCACAGGCTGCTGTTTTACGCACAAAACTGAGCACTGCAGAGATTTATAGAGCAGCGTTATTATTTTTCTTTTATGGCCACACTTATCACCATGTAGTCCCAGTACAGTCTATCAGCGCATCATCAACAGCAGCGAGAGGGGAACTGAGGAAAACACGGCAGAGGAAACATAATTTATGTGGCATTTATTGTTTACGCCTTGGTTTGTAGGAAGTGAGGCGGCCGCGGGGGAGAGAGTAGAGGGTTCCTCTTGCATCCTTTTTTTTAAATGTAGAAGGACTGGACAAGACAGTGGTCAATAGTGGGTGGGGGGTATCATAGACCCCCACACTCACCGTCAATCCTCTCTGATTGTTCGACGTCCACGAAAGGAGAAGTAACGTAAACGACGAGCTGCGGGCTTTTATCCTCTTCCCTCTCAGCGCTGATGGCAGTGATAGAAGGAGGGGTCAAAGGTCAGGCTGGAGAGCTGTTTATTAACAACCACAGATCCGCAGTGGTTCAGTAGATTTATTATCGACTCAGTGATCGTCCCTGTTCTGGGAATAACCTCCCTCTTGGCCGCAAAAAATAACCGTGAAGCAGTTTTTTCTTTTTAGAAAATTAAAAATTGTGTAACATGTAACATAAAAATGTGTGTGTATACACACACATTTTTATCTGTTTTATCTACAATGTTACCTTCAGTCTGATTGTGCTCAAATGCAAACCCTTTGATCTATTTTCCACCTTGGATTGTAAGAAACAAGAGGAGAACCACTTTTTTTCTTTTGTGTTTTTTACAATTTCCTGTTTAATTCACATCATCATTTGTTGACTTGGACAAAACATGTCCTCATACAGCAGCGGTTGTTTCATACAATGGCCTCTGACAGTTGTGTGACTTTCTGCCAGTTTGCAAATTTTTCATTTTTCACATCTTGTTTGAGTCCTACTGCATGTATTCATGTCGAGTGGCATGACATTTTTTTTCTCCCTGTAATTTTCTTGTCTGCCTCCCTGTCTTCATCTGTCAAATCATAAAAAACCCACAATCAACAATGTTTAAATAAAACTGGAGCTTTTTTTAATATCCCTGAAAGAAAGACCTATTGAGAACATGGGTCTGTGTAATGTGGGCTACAGTAAGCACATGGCGACTCCTAAAGGCTGAATATTTGCACCAATAAAAAAGCTAGATGTGAAATATGAAAAAGGGGGGAAACAAAAGACAGGAAAATGCTCAATGCCAAATCTCTCTGGAAAACGATCATAAGGGAGGGAAAGTAGAAACAGTCCTCATTTTTGTGTTCAGGTGCTATTTTTAATCAAACCTGCTTGTTTCTGTGCAAAATCCTCTTAATAATCTGTGGAAACATGTACAAACATCGTACACAGCATCTGACAACGTGCAAACATCTTGTACAAATGCACTGTTTTTACTCTCAGCCTGTTAGAACACGTAAAAAATACAAACATGGACTTTTTCTTTTTTTTTTTTGCCCGTGCCATCAGTTTACCAATGTAGGTTCAATCACAGCAGGGATGGAGGAGGTGGGGCGGGTACCGCTGCGTGTCGCTGGTGCCGGTTGCCACGTTGGGACGCGCCAATGTCACGGCCGTGAAAAGACGAGAGATGTTTTTCTTTCTTTTTTTTTTTTTTGCAGATGCAAGGCTCCAGTTTTAGCCCCGAAACAGCTCTGTCACATTTGTTTGCGCCTGTGCTGATAATGGCATTAGGAGCTGCGACAGGAAACACCGCTGGCATTTATGAGGTTAATGAAGGTCGGTGCCGGCGGAAACGACGCGGCGCTCCGCCGTGTGCGCCCGCATGGCTTTGTGAATTTACAGCCACTTCCTGATTAAGGGTAACTGCAGAAAAGGTTGGTGGTTTAGGACACAGTGTCCTCTAAATGACCGAGCATTTAGCTGAGGGAGTAAAAAAAAAAAAAAGGTTATTACAACTGACTGTGGTCTCTGGAGGACAGCAGATAAAATGACCAAAGAAAAGGAACGGAGCAACTTTGGTGCATTAGCATAATTAGTAATTATCTTGTAATAGTCCCTCCTGGCTTTTTTTGGAGTACAGCAGTGAGAGATTTGTATTTAAAGTTTGGGAGCAACAAAAAAATAAAACAAATTTTATGTAAAAATTGAAGAAAAGAAAAAAAAGGCGCTGTGGGCTGCCCCGGTCAGGTTAAGTAGAAAATAAACCACAAGTTGCAAAAAGATGCAGATTAAATGAAAGAAAATTCAGAAGGTGACACTTAAGTTAATTAGTTTGTTGTTTGATGACTCCCACAGTTGCAAAGATAAAAGTATTACTCGCACTGCAAACAACTTGTTGCGCCTGTTGCCATGACGACTAAACACAAACAGTTTAATTGAGTTAGTCGTGTGTTACGCTCCATCAATCTGTCCACAACAGCTTTGAAAAACAATGACTACTTCAGGGAAGGCATTTGAGAATGGCACCGCGCTAATGTGTGTGTTCTGGATCAGATGCTGCCTCCGTGTGCTCGTTGCTTTGTGTGTGTGTGTGTGTGTGTGTGTGTGTGTGTGTGTGTGTGTGTGTGTGTGTGTGTGTGTGTTTGTATGAGCTGAGTTTCGTTAGTGTGTGTGTGCACGCAGAGGGGGTGGGGGGCAGTTTTCAGTCTGATATAAACAGAGAAGCGACCCTTCCAGTCAGCGGCGTTATGACTTCCTGTCTGTGTTTGTGCATCTGCAGACCACCAGGCGGAGCAACAGGTGGGGAGCCTGCGACGTAAACAAGGGAATGAAGTTGCGTCGTAGAAAAAGTTGCGGTGGATGTGGGGCGCTGTCGGCCAACAGAAAACTGAACTGTTTGTTCTGAAATCCACAGAGCTCTGCTTTCCGCGTTGTCACTGAACGCATCACAGCTTTTGGTTTATTCATCCACAGAAATGATTAAGTTCAAAACGACAGTTTAATTAGTTTTTCATTTAATTTCATTAATTTTATTTGAAACCATCATATTTCAAAGTAAGGTATTATTTTTTTTTATTTTTCCACTATTATAAGATTTAGAATGACAACTTTCAGCCAAAAATATCACAATTTTATGATGTTAAACATTTCAAACTAATTGAAAAAAATCACATGATCAAATTGCTTTTATTTAAAAACAAAAACTATTACAAAAGCATCCTAAATTATTTTACATATTGCTATAATTATCCAGCTGCTGTAATTATATGGTAATGTTTAATGATTATTTGTGGTTTTATTTTTGATGCATGGATTCACAGAAACACACAATGTTTGTGCGGAGAGTCACTTTGTTTTAAATAAATGTCACATATTTCAGTGACTCATGACACTTATTTTTAATTCACTGATAGAAATAAAATTTAGCATTGTGAAAAGTTGTCCCCTCAGTGTTTAGTTAACTCTGTTCACAGATTCACGTTCTGCTCCCTCAGTTTAGTTAATATGTGTGAACTGGTTTTATGTCATTCAGTTTGAGAGCAATAGATCATCTTTTGGGTTCAGTGGTGCGTAAAACCACAAACATAATCCTCCTTCACTTCTGTTTGTAGTTTAACTGGTGGAATTACATTTAAAAATCAGAAATGTATTTCTTGTATTAAAGTCTGATGTGATGTAAGTGAAAACACAAACAGCCTGATGTTGCATTTTGTTGATGGTCTCTAAACTCTTGTCTCACTTTTCCACTTAAAACCAAATTAAATACAACACCTGCTGCACATCGACCCCAATTTTACTGCAAATCAATGCACATTGTTTCCTAAACTGAGGAAACAACCTCAATATTGCAATACTGAAACACAGCTGCTATTAAAAGTAAGAGAGTTTTACTCACCTTTGTGGTGAGTAGCCACCATCTTTAATTCTGAACGTTGTTCGTCTGAGTTGCTCCCGATTTCCGACTAGGAATTCCCACCTGATTACTTCTATAAAGGGGGTATGATCCCATATGACTTGGTGGTTGAGTCCCCCTAGTGGCCCGGTGCACCTTTTGTTTTGTGGAGGGAAGTTTGCAATTTCTTTTTTTTTTTTTTACTTTCCATTTTTTTCTGTTTGTGTGTTTTGTATTATTTTCTGCACTGTAAAAATCCAAATTTTATCACAAAATGAAGGATTTCATATGATAACAGTTTTGTTTAAAATACCGGAAAGTCAACAGGTTGATTTAAAATTATGGTAAGGCTGTAGCATTATTTATGGTATGACGAAGTGACTGATACAGGGAGCTAGATGGCAAAAAGTGACAAATGATCACCGCTGTCAAGATGGGTGCAGGTCGGATTTAACCACATTTGTTAGCAGCCAGAACGGAGAGAAAACAATCCACAATCAACACTCTTTACGTCAAACCAAACATGGCTGGTTCATGTTTACATGCATAAAGACCTGATCAGATGTGTGGAAAAGTGATGGCAGCTGCGGAGGGGGAGAGAGGTGCCAGAATGGCAAGAAGTTGTGTCAAAGAATTAGTCCCTATGTTATTTCAATATCTCTGTTATCATATCTCTTTTTCCCCACACAGGTTTGAAAGTTTCACGTTTAATTAATTTTATGTTTCACATACTGGAAGAAGGTATTTCATTTTGTATTGGTTTTTTTTGTTTTGTTTTTTTAATTAATTTATTTTTATTAATTCGGGATTCAAAATAATTGAAGCAAATACTCTGTGATTTTGGTTTGTTTCCTTTTAGTTTAACTTGCGAGCCTAAGGGAAATGAGGGGTTTCTCTTTACGACTGTTGAACACAACTGACTGGCAGCTGGCACCGAACGCTATATAAGACTGGAAAAATCTCACTTTCTCTGACATCTTACTAAAGGACAAAAAAAGAGGAATAGTACGACATAAAACTTTTAAAAACTGACATGAAACCAACGCGCACCTGACTTCTATCATTAATTCTGCCATTTTTGAACTCTAGACACAGCAACTATTTAAATCTCTCTAAATGTATAATGTATGTAATTTATAATATAGGCACAATAGATTGTTTTTATCTAAGTTGCATATTGAAAAAAATCTGTCTCCTCCTTTAGTGATAATCAGGGTGTCAAATAGTGATTTAGGTCATCAGTTATTGTGTGGCTGATAAGCTCTATCTTGAAAATCTCCAATTTTGTAACCAACAGATACTTCAAATACATAAAACGTACAAATTATTGTACAGTTTTTGTAAAGCCTCTTGGTAGAAATCTGATTTAAATCTGACTTTACTGTTCCACCTACAGTAAATTATTTAAAAAAACAGACTTAAAAAATAGTTTTTGGAAACAGAGAAATGAGAGTTATGAGTTCATTGTGTTTAGTTTTGGCAGCACAGGCTCCCAGAAAAAAAATAAAGTACTGCAGCCAGTATCAAACTGAAACAAAACGACTCTTACTCGATTTTTTTTCTTTACATTTCACCAAACCAAGACAGTTAATTACATGCTGGGTGAGATTTGCCTAATTTAAATCTGCATTCATTTTCAGGTCAGCTGCTGATTTAAGGCAGCTGATTATTGTTGTTTATTATTTATTTGTGTTTAAATTGTGCTGTGCCGTGTCGAGGCAAGCTCTCATTTCTGAAGTGAAGTCCTGCCAATAGTGTGGAAGTGCCCCACACATCACGGTGGCAAAACATTTCTCCCGTTTATGATCCTAATTAGCTCTAACTGTGCCATCATCCCTGAGTCATCATGCCTGGAGAGAGGCCAGATCATTTGATGCTCTGCAGTTTCACTCCTCTCCTCTCTTTCATGTTTTTAAATTTTCTTGTCTCTCTACTTTCTTTCTTTCTCCACATTCTCTCATTTCAGCAGCTCACACACTGCTATTGTTGTCCCCCGGCTTGCTTGGAAGGACTTTCAGCGAGGTAGCTGTGAAAAATGGACATATTTTATATGGAGCAAATCGCCAAAAGCAAACAGGGAGGAGAGCGTGATTTTAGGCTTTTAAATGCTCTCTTTTTGTTTCACAGATTTAATCCAGAATTCAGCAAATCAACCATGAATCTGTTAAGCTGCTGTTTGGGAAAAAATAAAATAAAATCCCAACCACGTGATTAGCAACTGATGAGCTGGCACCAGGCGGACTGTTGACAGTGGCCAAGCCTAAACCTCTACACTTATGTCATGCTTCAGTCACACCGTGGCACAAGCGGCGCGCTGTGCTGACACGACAAATTTACCACCGATACCCCCGACTCGTGCGGAAGAATGAAATTGGATGAAGCAGCTTAAACGCTCGCCGTCCCCTTCTCTCGCCATCAGACTGGGTGCCAATTTGAGATAACGTTAATGAAGGGGACCGGAGTAAGAATAGGACACGTCTTACTGCAGCCTGTGCAAGGGGGAGACGGGGATGAGTGAGGGGCTGGCAACATTTATTTCCATTAATAAGAAGGAGTGTTTCACAAGAAGGCCTCTCCAGAGGGCTGCGTCCGGAGGCAGAGAAAACTCCTACCTCTTAGTTTTACTAAGCGAGCACATGGACACCCGCTGCAGCGTCTGTCTCTTTAAGAAACTTGTCTTAACCTTCATTCACTTGGCCGGAGGACGACACTCAATCACAATAATCACTGCTGTCCATCTTTTGTAGATTATTAATGTGAATGAGCTGAGAAGACTAATTAGCTGTTCATTTAGCACCGCAGTCTGTTTCCACTTTAGCGTGAGCTAGCTTCCAGGTCCTAACGTGCCATAATTCCTTCTTCTTTCAAAGCGTTCACAAAGGTCTCAGTGATGAACAACGTCAGATTAATCACTGAGATTTGAAAGCAAGCACTTTCAGGTGTCATTTAGGCAGGTATCTTTTTTTTTTTTTACTGTGGTTAGTTCATTTGTGCATTGTTGTTATTAGTTTGCTGACACATACCATGAAGTAAAGCAAAATGATTATTGCACAATGTTTGCAACCAGTAAGCTTTGTGGCCACATTTTGCATGGCCAGTTTTTGAAAAAATAATGGCATATTTTCCTGTGCCCAGCGACTATTTTCAGTGAAAATTTACTGCACAAATTTTAGATCATGTTCAAAATTCCAGCAACACGATCGAAAGCTTCTGGAGCTCATACAAAATTAATACATTTAAAAAGTTTTGTTGTGACAAAGCAACTGGATTTATGATCTTATGCTGAAGTTATGCAACGTTACAAGCTTTAAACTGCATGACGTTGGTATTGATTATCTGGATCGATCTGTATATCCCTTCTATGATGTAAAAATCAGATAAAGTGCAACATGAGCCAGTTGCTTTGAAAAACACTGCATATCTCATTTACTACCACCTATGAAGAAGACCTGGGTAGGATTGGAAAAATTAAAAAAAATATCTAATTTCGGTCACTTTTATATATGAAATAATATAAACTTCCTTTAGCATCCTTTAGCATACTGGGGAGCTAACCAGTAGTTGCAGCCAGGAATGTTTTAGTCTTTTACCTTTGTCAAAAGCAAACAACAAAAACAAACAGTTGACAGTTTAACCTTCCTCCTAAACACTTATATCCTGATGGATGCATAAAGTACCTGTGGCATGCATATCATTCAAATACAAAACCCCATAGAAAACATCTTTATACTTAAGAAACTTGGCATGGTACACATGGTTTACCCATTTTGTCACATAAATGGCATATTTTCATTTGAATTTGGCTCAGCCAAAGTGAAACAGGAAGTGACATCAAAGGGGAACTCATTAATAAAATAAACTCTCTGGTC
>JAUBOC010000082.1:129077-139979 GCA_032275365.1 Anablepsoides cearensis | reverse complement strand
AAAACAAGATTAATATTCTGACACAATCAGTTCTTGTTTAGTAAATCAGTCTCAAAACAAGATCAAAAATATTTTTTTTGGCTGTATATAAGGTTTTAAAACTTGGTTAGACAACAAGTAGGCCTACGGTTAAAAACGTGTGATCAATGTTTACCTCTGAAATCATGTTCTATGTGAAGGTTTTGCACAATCAGGAGTGGTATTTCCAGAGACATAAAAGTTTATGTTTTTGTGTGCACTGGCAGATTGAGATGTTTGCATGGCAGCAGACAATAGGTTGTTTTCATTTGAGCCATAACTCAGACATAAATATGTCTGTTGATCACAATGACAGGAATCCAAGGTCCATGTCTGGTAGAGCATATACTAATTGAGATTAAAGTAAAACAATGGCAGGCTTCTACTTCTAGCTTTAAAAAGTTTTCTAGCCAGGGAAAATAGCTGACTGAATCAAGTTGCTGCTTCAGTACAATCCCCCAGTTTGAGGCAACAAACTGCAGTGGGTTGGGGAAAAGCTCCCTTTTACCAGGAAAAGATCTCCAATAGAACCATATTCAGTGTGGGCACAACCATCTGCCTCCACCAGATGGGGGTTTTGACTACAGTATTCTGTCTCATCAAACGACAGATTTACCCTGTGGAGATTTTGATCATTAGTCGTGCTGTGGAGCGTGGTTTTCTGTTCAGCTGGCCTGTAGGTGGCAGTACTGCACCAATAAACAGAACTAGCAAAAACAAGTAAGAAGAGTTCCTCCATGTTTTAGTATTTATGAATGCAGGCTTTAAAAGAAAAAGAAAAAATAAATAAAATGTTTTATTTAGGTTGACAGAAAGTGTGCTTAGATTAATGTTCCAATAATATATCACGTTCTCACTCCCGACTCGTCAACATATTGACGCTTGGTTAAGTAGCCGTCTGCATCCAGTTTTGACGCGTCGGGTAACCCCTTCGCATCAGTCATTGCCGCCTGCGGCTTTTCCGGGTTGCGCCTCTTAGGGGTGTTTGGGTTGGGGGTCTGTGGTTAATATGAGGAATTGGGAATAATGGTTAATTTTAGGTACTGAGGTCGGGGATATGCTATATATAGCTAATAGAAGTTAAATTTATGGTCTGGGATGGTTAGTTGCACGTATTTCTCTATAAAAAAAAAGAAAACGTGCTCCTCCTGCTCCGCCTCATTTTGTTAAGAACTGACAACTGATATTATGACGAGTCGGGAGTGACAATGGGGTGAATAATAAGGTCAGCCTGCACCAAGCTCACTTATATAGCATTACCTTTGTCCTCTTTACACTGAGTGATGACATCTGGGTGACATCAGTCAGAACATGGATGGTCTTGGAGAAACTCCAAAGTGAAATCCTGGTGTTTATCACTAAGATGGCAGACTATACAAGAACATGAAGAAGCACGGTGGTAGAGTATCCATTAGGGTTGGGCAATATTGGCCCCAAAAGTTTTATACGATTAATTGTGACATTTAGCTAATACCAATTAATATGAATTTTAATAGATGATAATTGAACTTGCATGTAGCCAAGGTTGTGACCTTTGTCTGCATTCTGTCTCTCCTCGTTCTTCAGTTTAAGTCAATGTTTCAAGTGTTTAAACAAGTTCATAGGGTTCGCATTAGTTGCTCTGAGCTGCCTTTCACCATTCGGCTCACATGCATGATTGATAGAGATAGTGTTCATCATCACATGGTACTAACTGATGTTGACAGGAAAGGACATGGTAAAAAATTTAAAGAAAATATATGCTGACAGTTTTTCTGATGATTACCTGCACGCGATACAATTTTACCCAAAGCTAGTATTTAAGATGTGATTGCATGCACTTGGAGTGTTTGTGGTTTGGTAGATGATTTCTTTGTTGTAACAATGCTTCTTGGCAATAAATCTAACAGGGGGCACCTGACTGGCAGCACCTGGGGGTAGCAGAAGCTCAAAACAAGTCTCAATAGCAACAGTAGAATAAGCTGTTTAGCAGAGAAGATTTGGCTAATTTTTCATATGCGCAACCCACATACTCAGCTCTCCTGCTCATCCCACAAATGCATGTTCCTTACAAATGTGGCACCATTTAAAAGGGAAATTAACAGGCTTTCCAACGATATAAGATTTATTGCCAAGAACCATTGATACAACAAAGAAATAATCTACCAAACACAAGTTTTCTTACTTCTTGTGCTAAGTTTAGATGAATGGATTTAACATGGTGTTACGTTCTCACCCAGCCTTCTGATTCTCTCATACCTAAACATAGCCCGAAATTCAAAAGTACAAGTAAAGAGTACTTTCCTTTAAAACAAAGTATGACATCATCAGGCCAAATATATAAAAAGTAAAAAGTAACACTGATCTCTACAAACGCCTCACACTCATGTTTACTGCTATTCTAGACATTCACTGTGCCAGCCAGTCAAAGAACAGTCGGGATGTTGTTTGGTGAGTCAGCGTCTCAGACTCCACTGAGACCCCAGTCTTCTGTTTGTGGTAAAAGCGAACGCAGGTATACGACACCCGGCTTGTAGAAACAGCATCAGCCATCACTTCAGATCTAGGACAGGCACGGAGACAGAGCTGCAGACAAGCGCGAAGATGTAGGGCACATTTGGTTGTTGGGATCTTTGATAAATAAAACAAGACAATGACAGACAGAGAGACACCGTCATGTTAGTGGTACAGTGAATAATAAAATCTCAAAGAGCTTAAAACTATAAGGCTGTGAAATATGAATTCACAATAAAGAACGTTTCTTAAAACACTATGGAAGATTGTTTCCTATGTTTGCCAAATGCCAGGTGGATTCTGCGGTGTCCTTCACACAGTGCCTCAAAGTCTTATCCAAACGCTCCACCCTCCTGTCTGGTGTGCTTAACAACGAGCGTGTTTTCTGTGTCCAATCCGCCGGATCTTCACACCTGCCCTGCTCTGAGTAGCAATGTCTGTTGAAGGGTACGGGGGCAAAGGCAGGGAAGGAGACTGACAGACAGTGGAGATGGCCCTACACCAAATCAATGTAATCGCAGCTCTTATCAGACAGCCTTTCAATCTGTAGGAAGCCCCGGACATGGGGAGGGGGAACAGGCTGAGGAAAACGGGGAAATAAGGACAGAAAGATCTTTGCTTGCATTCAGATCTCCCCCTCACCTTCCTCTGCTCTCCTCCATCCTCCTTTCATTGGCTCGGATGAGCTCCTCAAGCTTTTGTGAGTCCAGGGTTGTTTAAAAGCAGAGCCCACCCCCCAGAGGAACTTCCAGAGGATGGCAGGGCCCCCGCTCTTATCGCACCCAGACAAAGCAGCTCCACCTGAACCCCGAGGGCCACGCGCTAAACACATCGATAGACCGACTTGTCCTTGACTGTCGTCCTGCTGTTTGGCAAACAGAAACTAGGACTTTGTTGTGCCTTTTTTTTTTTTTTTTTTTGATAAGAGGAATGAAAACAGCGGGACTTAATGGAAACGTTAATAACCCCCATTCACCAGTCTTTGATTCAGAGTTTTCTGCTTCAACAAGTCACTTGGTCTGATCTCGTTTTTAGCATAAACATCAGAAGACATTTGAACTTTTTTGTTTAAAGAGGAAATGAAAACATTGTTCCGAATCAATTTCTCATTAACCGTTAATGTCACGTAAGACGTCGCGCAGGAGCTGCATGGATTTTTTTCTGTTGGTTTCATTAAAAAGTTCAACCGTGAAGTTGTCTTTAAACGTAAACTGATCTGTTGGAGATCTCACGTTGCAGAGGTTTTGCTGCTCCACAGTCACACCTGGTGGCTGCCTGGAGCAGTTTATTGAACCTTTAACACATACAGTCAATAATAAACATACTAGAGAATAAAAAAACAACATTTTGAACAAGATAAAGTAGAAACTTTATTGTTGCCTGACAAAAAAAAAGGGTCATTGTAGAAATCTGAACAGAAAGATTGAAAACTGAAACATTTTGTGGCTCATTTATGGTGTTTGTTTAAGTTTACTTCAACCTTTGGAAACACTGGAACAAAGCACTTTTATTACGCTTCTGCAGCTATGCTTCCATTTCCATTCAGTTCTCCACTCCTGACATTTTGAATTTTACATGTTTTATACAATCATAGCTTGGGTTTGAATATTTTTGGGAGATTTTAACACAAATGTTCACTGTGATGATGTCACACTGTTTTAAAGTGTCCAAAATTTTACATACTCCTCTACCAGTTTTTACATTTTTATTACAATTTATACAGCAAAACTATTTTTGTCTTCTTTCACCCAGTTTGACTCTCACTACCATGTTTTTCCAAATGCCACAGAGTACAGATTGTGCATCCAAACTCTCACTGACTCTTATTGTAGGTAAAACCTCAAAACCTAAAGATTATGGTTTCTATAATATTTCATTATTTTCTATATAACAAAATGTAGATTTAATTAATTACACATATTGCTGTCAAGCGTTTCTGCTACTGCAAAAAAAAAAATAATAATTTTTTGATACAATTTAGTTTTTACAGATTATGGTTTTGTCTGTGCTTTCTAATAATTTGATCCTCAGAAATCATTCAATTGTTCATTATTCAGCAGGTTCTTCTTTGTTACACTATTTCATTATGGCTGACCCACTAAATCCTTTATAATCTAGTAAATTTGCCAAAATTAAAACCTTTAACTTCTGGTAAAGTCTATGCAAAACAAAGTCCAAAAACATGTAACTGGTAAATAGGAAGAAGTTTTACCTTTTTTTTCAAAATAGAAAAGCATAGGAAAATATTCTTTAAAAATGAAAATCTAGTTTGGTCATAAAGTACCTTGTATTACAAAAATAAATCTGAACTTACCATTGGACTGTATAGAAAAATGGTAATATGTCGGATTTTTGGCAGCAGCTTTAATGCGCTCTTTATTTTTTTTTAATGTCTTTTTTTAATTGACAGACTTAACCAAGAAATTTGTTAACTTGCCATCTGTAATCCACAATCCAGACCTTCATCTGGACCACATGTGTGAAATTGAAGGCCCGTGGGCCAATTGTGGCCAATGAATGACTTCCTTCCAGCTCAACAAAATGGTCTCCCTCAACCCCAATTTTTTTTTCCTTAATTAAAAATGAAAATAGTTTTTATATCAATGGTAAACTTTGAATTTATGATTCAATATAATAAAATAAACACACTTAAAAGGTGAAGGATAATAATACTTGTATGGCCCCTAAGCTGTTGGCTTTAGCAATTTAGTTGAAAAGCCTTGTATTAATGTCTCAAAATAAGCTGCTTTAAAGACAGCATTGACCATAAACTACATCTCCCATAATGCATGTTGATTATGCATGGGACTTCCCTGTGGGAAAGTGGGAGAGTTCAGACTTACCACAACTCAACATTGAGTAAAACTCTCTTACTGTTACTTTTAATAGTATTGCTGTATTATTTATTTCACATTCAGTCAATTGTACACATAGTACTTTTCAGTGTTTATAAGAAGAGGTGTTAAAACACTGTTTCTATGCAGGAAATACTACGTAGAGCTCAGTTATTGTTTGTTGGCGGTGCTCAGCCGTAGCAGTGAGATGAGGAAACATTTTCTATTCAGTCAAAGTTAAACATGAAACGTTGAAGTTAATTACAACTGACCCTTTGAGGGCCATCATAACCCGCATGTAGCCCTCAGTGAAAATGAATTTGACACCCCTGATCCAGACATTGGTGCGTTTTTGTTTCACTTGTTACTTTATAACTTTACAACACAGATCCAACATGAACGTCTGAACACACAGTGGTTTAAAAAATAAAAAAGTCACGTGTATGTTTAGAAATAAATCCTACAGCCAGATGCTCTAATTCTGTCTCCTTTGTGTCTGCTGAGCATTTCCCAGAGGAGACATTGATCAAGTCTTCAATGAAGGAAAAATCAAATTGGCTATTACAGAAACACAGGAGTCAAGCCCATCGAATGGATGAAATGAGCCATGAATAGAGCGCGAGCAAGGGAAAAAGGACAGGATGGATAGGAGGCTCTTTTGTTCAAAGAGAGGAGAGATGGGTAATAAGAGACTTGGAGGATTGTTACTGTGGCAGGTGATTCATTCCAGCTCCGTGGAGCAACGGAAAAGAAGAGGTGAGACCGGTGAATGGAAGAGTGAAGATGGGGGAAAATGAGCGTGGAAACGAGGGGAGATGATCTGCAGGCGTGTATTGTGGCATTGTAGCTCCGGTTTTTGTATTATAACAAGCTGTCTGTCAGATGATGAGATCAGAGGCATTTGCTGTACACCGGATGCTAAAAAAGGTTCCCCCCGTACCGCTGCATGATACAATAAATAACTGGGTTGGAAATCAAACCGGAACCTGCACAGCGATTCTTTTGTAAAGACAGTTCATGGTTGAGCATAATGTGAGCGGCCAGAGGGGGCGACGCTCTGAATGTTGATGCCATAAAGAGTTGTGGCTGAGAATATTTCTCTCTGTCACATAAAGTCCAGCGTTTCTTTAGCAACAAGAGAAAAGAAAAGAAGCACTGAAGACGTTTGCCTGAGGATTGGAAAACTGCACCGGTTCCTTATCAAGGCAGCCATTAAACACCTTCATTTAATGAAACTTTCATAAAGTAATCATTGGATGTGCATCTAAAACTGATTCCCTTTTTGGATTCAGTCTAATTTAAGATGAGGGCCACAGCTGATCAACCTTAAGCAGTGCAAGAAATGGCTGCAACTCCATCAGTTTTACACATGTTTATAATTGTGATCTGGTAGTAGCAGAGAGTCATCCCCGACACTTCCTCTGAGCGCTACATATTGATCAACATTATTATTGTTTTTTTTTTTTTGCTTAAAACTTAAATTCTTGGAGTCAACCCTGCCTGTCTGTTAGCAAAATATTTCATGAACAAATGGACAGATATTAATGCAACTCTCAGAAATGAATGAATTAATGTTCACTTACAACTGATTACCTTTTGAAGTCAACTTAATTCAAGCTGGCTGTCATATTTGATTGATCTTAGTTAACAGAAAAATGGTGATCATTCAGTTAATTTTACAGATATTAATCTAAACTTTGATCAGGTCAAGATATACCCATAGCACATACTCTGAGTGCTAATATTTCATGCAATAATTCATGGGCAACCTAAATGATAGAAGGGGCCACAGTTTGTTGTCAACTCTACCAAAGGGCCACATAGTGGTGCACACTTACCACTGGTGAAAAGTCACTGTTGTTTATGTACTTGTGACCTCATATTCAGCTTTGTGCAACATGTTGTAGTGGCAACTTATATTAAAATCCTTCATGGCAGACTAAACACAAACTGTAGCATAGTCTACCTCCCCAAGAAAAAAGAAAAAAAAAACATTTTTTCAAATGTATTTATTTATTACTTAAAATTACTCTGTCAAAGTTGGATATTAGTACATAATTCATTTCTATACCACAATCAATTAACTTCAATTGTTAAGAAAATGCTGTATATATCAAAAATAAATTTGACTTTGTATCAAAGGCAATCTAAAAACCTTGAAATTAATTAGCATATATTTTACTGTAAAAATGGCTAATATAAAAACATTTTGTACGAATAATAAAAAGTATGAGATGTTCTGTTTCAGGCAGTAGAATCAGATGTAATTACAAAAACACTGGGGTGTCATTCTTGTAAAAAGAAAAACATGCTGGTCTTTCAAAGACACGTTTTTTTCCCACCCTGAGCCCTGAATTGTTGCCCACCATGCTGTCAGAGTTTCAGCCACAGGCCAACACCTGCGTTCTCAGTGTAGACAGCTAATTCTCTACCTGGAACCAAGTGAGACCTCCTTTCACCTCCTCATTTCTTCTTCTTCTGTCCCCATTGTTTTTCACTTTCCTCCGCTGATCCCTGCTGCTGAGGTTAATTATTTGAGAAGAATGAGGTGGAGAGTTAGAAACATGGCAACGGTTCAGCATATAGGCAACAGTCAATCTCTGTGAGCGGAGATAACATCTACTGTACATACACCTCAAGCACTGTTAACTGCAGGGACACGAGCGCAGACAAGCACACACACAAAAGCACATTGCTTACTTGATTGATGGCGCTCCTTTTTCAACCGTTTCCCTCTCTCTGAGTGCATTAAAGCTCCAAATAAACACTGGTGCAGGTCCAGACTCAGGGTGGGATTTTAACAGCTCTGCAAAAACCCTTACGTCTGTCATTAGCCTCAGGGAGAGTGAGACAAGGGTGGAGGAAGGTTAAACAACAAAGTGGAGGTTTGAGAGCGACCGACAAGTGCAGTTTCCTGGATCAGGTGTTATTTCCGAGCGCTGTGAGTCGTCTTTGAATGCATTGCTTTGTCCTCGCAGGCCTGAGCAACGCAGAGTACCAGCAGCAGGGGAAGGCTACAGGCGTTAGCGTCAACTGGACGCTGGGCGACTCCCAGTTGGAGGTGGTCAACACGGCGACGGGACGGCGACGGGATTCGGGGACGCCTTCGCGTCTCTGCAAACATGTGCTGTTCACCCGCTGGAACAGACTCTACCGCAAGGTAAGGGCCGAGGACGACTGCAACTAAAACTCAGTCTGAAAGCTTCCACTCATTTTGAGTTTCAGTTTTTTGTTGCTTTGTTGAACAAAAGTGAAAATCTGATCGTTGGCTGTCGGTTCCACAATGTTTTCAGGACAGTTAGGTGGGGTTTACATTTTAAACACTGATAGTTTTACAAGACTCTTTGTGTGGCCAGGAATTGGCATGCCCAGGGACTTGTTCTCAGCTGCCACCTGACTTGTACAGGATCTTGATGGCTCTCTTCACAGGTAGTGGGGTAGCGTTGAGGTGGCTTCCTTTTGTTTTTTTTTTGGCTTTGTTCAGAGCCCCAGGAACCAACACTCAACTACCAGTTTTTCACCAGCCTGCTGGACTCCCAGACCTAGCCCCAGGAGGATGCCTTGTTTTTCTGATCTTTGCAAAGGTCTCTGATCAATGTGGTCCTCCTTCATCATCAGGGTCTTTGATCCCCTCCCTTGAGGACAGTTTGCCATGGGGAACCCTACTAGAGCTTAAAACCCCAGAAAACAAAGGCCTCAGGATCAAATGTAGACTTGTTCTTGATGGAACAGGGGTGGAACTAGACTTTTTTTGCAAGGGGTGGTCAAAGTTTTATCCAGGATGGCACATATAAATAAAGAGAACTAACCTGGATATGGTATCCATGAGTCATGTTCATGGGTGATGGTAGGATGGTGCACTGGATTGCAGCTTTGTACACAACAATGAGGACATTGCTTCAGTCTGTAGTGATGAAGACGCTGCTCAGCTGAAAGAAGGATTATGATGCCTCCTGTTGGTGTGAACATATTTTGTATTCTTTGTATTATTTTTGTAATAATAAGGTAATCTTAGACAGACATAGCTAAGGTTAGTAAGGTTAGTAGCTAAGGAAAGTAGAATAAGAGACCTAAATGTTGAATCTTTTATGTTGAACATATCTTACGTCTTACGCCAGTTAATAACAGTTCTTCCGTTAACCATATGTGTTTCTCAGTCCTCTTTAAAACTGTTCACACTGCAAAAATTGTGCATCTAACCAAGTTTTAAAACGTTATAACTAGCCAAAAAATCGTTTTGACACTGATTTACTAAACAAGAACTGATTGTGTCAGAATAACAATGTTGGTTTTAGTTTATTTGTCTTGTTAGTCTGAAAATTTGACTCAAATTAAGTCAAAATTTTATGCCAGTGGAGTAAGAAAAATTTACTTGGTAAGATTCTTGAAATAAATAAAAAAATGAGTCAAATTTAGTATTTCAAGAATCTTACCAAGTAAAATTTTCTTACTCCACTGGCATAAAATTTTGACTTAATTTGAGTCAAATTTTCCGAATAACAAGATAAATAATCTAAAAACAAGATTATTATTCTGACACAATCAGTTCTTGTTTAGTAAATCAGTGTCAAAACAAGTTAAAAAAAAGACTTTTTGGCTGGATATAAGATTTTAAAACTTGGTTAGATGGACAGTTTTTGCAGTGTATATTTGAAGAATTATTTTTATACTTCCCATTGGAGGTGTTTTGGGCACATACATCTGGGAGGAGGCCCTGAGGTGGACTCCAAACCCATTGGAGGAGCCGAAGTAAAGCAATGCCTCCTAACCACCCTAATTTAAATATTTATGTCTTTTTTTCATTATTATTTTTTTGTAAAACAACAGTATACATTAACACAAGCTGAAGCGATAGTCTTGTTTTATGTAACAATTTGCTAAATTCCGATCTGCCATCGCCCCATGTCTGAAGAGCAACAGTGCTCAGTCTGTTGTCATCAGGAATCACATGTTCGCAGCCACTAAAACAGAAACATTAACTACAGTGAAGCATTTTGACACCAAAAAAAAAAAAAAGCACAAAGATGTGTTTTAAAATCAGTCACAGAGCACTGAAGGAACGTGCAGCTCCCTCTCTGCATTTGTCGTCTTGGCAACATTTCTCTGTCCGCGCCACCTATCAGAAACACGTCAGCTCGGATCCTCAGCCGCCGCATTTCCATTTTCCGTCCTGAAACTTTATGTAACAGACACCGCCTGCCTCGGCAAATGGCAGGCCGTTAAAGCATAATGACTATGAAAGCATAATTATTTGGAGAAGTACTCGCCGAGGCCCCCACCCTAAGTGCTCCCCGCGCGACGCATATGAAGGGCCACGCAAGAGCAGTCGCACTAATCTCCAAAAGAAACTTTTGCTCTTGCCCCCCCCTCCCCCCGCTCGTCTCTCCGCCCATCTTCGCTGTTTCCCCTCACAACGGTATGGAAAAAAAAAACGCGAGAAAAAAAAAGCACAAAGAAAGTGCAATTGCTTGTGAAATTTAAATGGGGAGATTACACAGCTGTTGCGGGGGGGGGGGGGGGGGGGGGGGGGGGGGGGGGGGGGGGGGGGGGGGGGGGG